>WBZZ01006411.1:10000-37942 GCA_019918135.1 Paulinella micropora | reverse complement strand
GGACAAGTCATCTGCCAAGTCAAATTCATTTGAACTCCATATCTTTGGATTAGCCACACACAATCAAAAGACTTATAATCAATGGCGGTTGTATAATTTAATACTTCTGTGTAATAATCATACGTATTCGTGCCATCTGTGATATGAAACCAAAATTGGAATGTAGCAATGCCAGTCGGAGCGGGTAAATTCAAAGACCCACGAAATGCTACATTAACAAAATAACCATATCCTAAACTTGATATTGTTTTGCTACCATATCCGCCAGTACAAAGAGTGCTAAATGTTGAACTCGTCATCCATGAGCGCATATCAAGACCAACATACGCATTTTGAATGTTTCTGGTTAAAGTGGGCGTAGCCACGACCGCGATTGTTTTTGTGTCAATAGATTGTTGCTCTTGCGAACGGCCAAATATATTCATTTTTTTGAGACTAAATATATATCTTATACTATAAGATTTATTATAAAATAATAGAATTTAAATATGAACCATTTAGGAAATCCGTGGGCATATCACTATTACGGCTCTGTGATAATAGACGAGGATTTAGAAGTTGATGGAGTATTATACGGCGACCACATAGAAGCAAACTCAATCCAAGCAAGGACTGACGACATAACCATATCATCAAAAAATAATAACTCTTCTTTGTTGATATCTGATACTGGTTATGTGTCAATTAATAACGAATACGATTTGCCAATAGCGGACGGCACGGCTAATCAAATATTAAAAACGGATGGGCTCGGCAATACTTCATTTGCTACATTGACTTCAAGTTATATAAGCGACTTTGAATTAGATAAATTAACGGATGTAGTCATAACAGGCACACCCACAAATAACCAACTACTCATTTATAGCACAGGACAATGGCGCAATACAAACTCACCTTTTCTTAGATTAGACTGCCTCACTATGATGTTTGGAGATTTGAATATGGGAAGTTTTAATGTAGTAAATGTCGGTAATGTTGATGGTATTGATGTTTCGGCTCTTGATAGTGCTGTGGTTAAATTAACAGGAGACCAAACCATAGCGGGTATTAAGACATTTAGCAGTATAATAAATGCTAGTGCGGGTATTGATATGAAAAGCCAAAGTATAACAAATGTAAATTTGGTTGATGGTATTGATGTTTCGGCTCTTGATAGTTCTGTGGTTAAACTAACAGGAGACCAGACTATAACAGGGAATAAAATATTTACTACTTATGTGGGGGTAAAAGACTCAAATCCATTAAACACAGGCAAATTATTCTTCAATTACAACAATAATATGGGTTCTATTTATTCGTCGGATGCGGGTGGAGCCACGGGCTATCCACTAACTATTGTCGGTTCTTCTATACTTTTTGCTCCAACAACAGGGGGTGGAATGACATTGACAAATAATGTTTTAAATTTTAACAGCACAACAGCAATCAGCGGACTGCCCGCGCCATTCTACGATGGCGATGCTTCAACAAAAGCATATACCGATACGAAACTGGCAAAGGACGGCACAACGGCTATGACGGGTAGTTTAAATATGGGAGGATTTAACATAACAAATGTTGGTAATGTTGATGGTATTGATGTTTCTGCCCTTGATACCGCAGTAGTGAAACTGACAGGAGACCAAACTATAGCAGGAACCAAAACATTCAGCAACATAATAAATGCTAGTGCGGGGATTGATATGAAAAGCCAAAGCATAACAAATGTTAATCTTGTTGATGGTATTGATGTTTCTGCTCTTGATACTTCTGTCGTTAAACTAACAGGAGACCAAACCATAGCAGGGAATAAAAAATTTACTTCAACAATAGAAGTGCGGGGCGCTACTGCTCCAACCGCTTTTGATGGTATCGGTATTGCCTTTGATACAGCGACAAATATTGGAATGATTGCCGCACAAAAAATAGCAACTGCGACTTATTATCCGATACAAATAACGGGTTCGTATGTTGAGTTATATTCGGGTAATAATGTAATTATAACCGCAACTGGCACTACACTATCTTTGAATAATAACAAAATAACAAACTTAGCCACACCAACAGCAACAACGGACGGAGCAAATAAAAGTTATGTTGATACAAAAGACGGGCAAAATGTGAAACTAACAGGAAACCAAACCATAGCAGGAATTAAGACATTTAGCAGTGCCCTTGAAATAACAGGAAATTCAACGAATGCGACAACAAAAGGAACATTCGTGGTTTTTAACTCAACAGCCAATATAGGAACTATCGGATGCCTTGATATGGGCACTGGTGTAAATTATAACTTTGAAATAAATGCGAAAAAAGTAAGTTTCGTTATTGATGGGGCGATTGTCGGTTGGGTAAATGCTTCGGGGTTAGATTGTAATAGTAGCAAAATAGCCAACCTTGGAACTCCGACATTATCAACAGACGGAGCGACAAAAGGGTATGCGGACACATTGGACGGGCAAAATGTAAAACTAACAGGAGACCAAACCATAACAGGAAGTAAAACATTCAACGGGGCGAGCACTGTGATAAAATATCTAACTTTAACGAACAACGCCGATTTTAATAATCAAACTATTACTAATGGTGGAAATATTACATATAATGGGGCGAGGATATTAAACCAAAATGGAGGAGATATATTCTTTTCACAGACATCGGGAGATTATCAGTATTTCTTATTTACTCTAAATACTGCTACAAGTGGAACCGCAGACCAACGAGGTTATGTATTTACGAATGTAGCATCTGATGTAAAAGGGGCGGGACTTTATATTTCAAAACTCTTGGATAATAAAAGTGCTTCGTCTGACATGATCCGTTTTAACAATGCTGGCGGTATGCGTTTTTATGGTGCTTTGGATATGAACTCAAACAACATAACAAATGGTGGAACAATAACGGGAACTACATTAACGGCAACTGCTGGTATGACTACAACAACATTAACAACGAGCGACAAAATAACAACAGCATCAGGCAAACCAATAATCATAGGCAATACAACGAAAGGCGCAGGGGCGTCAGGTGGTTTAGAATTATACGGGACGGCTTCAAATATTGGAGGAGCACACTTACAAGCAATAACAACGGCGGATGCTTATCCAACATTTCAATTATTGAACTGGACACATGATAACATAGGCTTAAGTTTTGATGATTATTATGACTCAAGTGGAAGTTGGAAATCAAGTAATTCTGGCTCAAACTTTCAAATATACAAAATCTCAAACAAACTTGCTTTTAACTATAAATCAGGAATAACAGCAGGAAGCAATATAACATGGTCTGAGGCGATGAATATAAGCACAGCAGGATTAATAACTGCGAGTGCGGGGATTACATATACTGGCACACTAACATCAGCAACGAATGCCAGTGGAGCGAAAATAGGAGTTCAGGGAATAACAGACGGAACGAATGCGAAAGGAATATTTTTATGGGATACAACTAATACAAGTTGGGGAATTTATGCGGCATCTGGCGGAGCCGCCAACACTAGAAGTTTGGCAAATGGTTTGGCTGTTTCAGGAAATGATTTTAGTTCATATGCTTTTCGTTTTAGAGTGGCTAATGATGCTACGATGGGTTTTGTATGGGAGAATTCAGCAGAGCAATTGTTGATGTCGTTGAATGGACTCAATGGGACTTTATGGACGAAAGGATTAATAACGGCTAGTGCGGGGTGCTAACAACGGCATCAGCATCAACTAATGGGGCTAAAATAGCAATTCAAGGGCAAACAGACGGGACGAATGCGAGAGGAATATTTGTATGGGATGCTACTGATCCAAACTGGGGGATTTATATGAGCCAGTCTGGGGCGAGTAAATCATTAAGTGGAGGAACAGCACCAGCAGGAGGAGTAGGCGGAGGATTAACTTCTTATGCTATTAGATTTAGAGTGAATAATTCTTCAACGAGTGGGTTCATATGGGAGAATAGTTCAAATACTGCTTTAATGTCTTTGAAAGCAAGCGATGGACAATTATGGGTATTGTCTAATCCAATTCAATATTCAGACAGGAGAAAAAAAGAAGATATAAAGGAATGCTTAGGCTTAGATTTTATTAATAAGTTAAATCCAGTCTGCTATCGTATGATTGACGACAAAAAGAAATGTAGGACTGGCTTAATAGCACAGGAATTACAAGAAATACTAACAGAAATGGATATGTTAGATTTTGGCGGTTTTATAAAAGAAACAATTATGGTTCCCTGTCCAAAGCAAAGAGCGGAATACGAATTGAAGGGTGTAAGTATCAATCCAGAAGATGTTAAATGTATTGATAGTGGTGATGTCGGTTATGGCATAGGTTATTCCGAGTTTATCGCCCCGTTAATTAAAGCGGTTCAACAATTATCAGATAATCTCGGACATGTCCGAGATAGGGTAGATAATTTAGAAAAAGAAAATAAAAATCTTATGAATATACTACAAGAAATTAGAGAAAATGGCTAATAATACAACCAGACTTCACAGACCCCCACCTATTATGGATATGGATGGCGAACTAACTCCAGAATTAAAGTCCCGTGTCCTTGAAGTGGAACTAAAAACAGAAGAGAAAAAAATTGAAAACGAGATAGAAAATGAATGGAATTGTTGTATGACTAATAAGAAGACTGATAGCAGATTGATTAAATATCTCTTTCAAATGACTATAATCATTGGAATTATAATCTTATGTTTAGTGAAATTAAGCGAAAAAAACCTCCCCTGCGAAACTGCGAATGTCTATGTCGGAATACTCACACTTTTGGTGGGTATAGTGCTTCCTAGCCCGAATGCTTCAAAGAAATGAACATTCATATATATGTGTCATATACCATTTATTATCTCCAGCACAGATCAGGGGAATTGTATCCATAAATGAACGGCAGTCATTGTTGCCATTGTTGATATACACACAGGTAAAATTAACATTTAATCCAGATTGTATGCAGTAGATGCAGTTTTCTTTTTTGTTGTTGTAGTCTCTATTTAAAATGTAGAAATCGCAAGCCGTGCGACTTAGCACAAATGGTAATACAAACAATAATATTGATAACATATATTAACCAGCCTTTTCTTTTACTATATTGTTGTAAATCGTCTCCCGTTGCTTATCCGTCAGTGGCAGGCGGTAAAGTATACTTTCAGGTTTTCTAAAAACGGCAGGGTTTCTATTCACCAAGTTCTGAGTGATGCGGATTTGGTCAATTTCCTTCCCTAGCCTTTCCAACTCTTCAAGTTGTTGCTCGTCCTTGCTTTTTTCTTTTTTATTTTCCATTCTATCTGATATATATTATATAGCGGATATAAAAAATGCCACACGAAAAACCATTTTTCGCATACTATGGCAAAATTAAACGGGAACATAAGTTTTTGTTGAATGAAGGAGACGACACTGGATGGGCTGAAGGAATTCGTGAAGGTATCCGTAATCAGGCCTATGAGATGCTTAGAACGGATAGATTATTGGATGCTTCAACAAAGAGGGGGAATACTATGGAAGATTTAAAAGACAGGATTAGTGCCTTGGACAATAACAAGCAATTTATGCAAATATGAATTACGACGAAATGAAAGCACACCTTCAAGACGATGGTGTTGATATGAAAGAATTTTAAAGAAAACACGGAACTGCCCCTATGAACGAACAAATGATTGAAATGCGAAAATTGGCAATGGCTACCGATAAATATGATATAATGCACATAGAAGACAATATCCAGCAAATGAAGCGAGATATAGCGCAATTGGTGAAACAAGGATACAGAGAAGAAGAACTAAAACAATTAACTGATAAGGGCTTAACGTATATGAAAAACAAAGGCAACAAAGACAAAACTCGTCCAATACGAAGAGAGGATAGAAAGCAAGCGGAGCAGGATTATAAGGAATGGAAAGAAAACCGAGAAGAGTGGGAGAGAAAACACCCAGATGATGCTTCAATAGAAGCAAAGATAGGCGACGAACACAAGATGCTCGTGCCACGAATAGGTGATGACCCCCGAAGTGTAGAAAGATTTGTTAATGCTATTATTAGAAGTACTGAAGAGATAATTATGAGTCCCAGATTTAATAGATTACTTAACCTTGCTACAGGTGTTGGGCGATATGGTGTGAGAAGGCTAGCGTGGGGGCAGATATTAAGATTAATTGCCAACAATCCACAACTACGTGTAATGAATGTTGGATTACTTGGAAGAAGAAGAGCAGATGCTCTCAATACCTTTTTGCTGGCACTAGCAAGAAATGAAGTGCCAGAGGGTTTGCCTCCTCCTAATCCTCGTTTAATCGCGAGCGGACAGCAAAGAATAGGTGATTATGTATTAAGAGAATATGCGAGCAGATTAGCCACTGGAATGATGTCTTTAAATGCGTGGGAAGTTTTTAAAACGGGCGTAGAGACTATGACAATTCTCGGTCTTGGAAAAGCACTTGGAGAAATATATAGAACATGGTCTGTTCAACCAGATGCTCTCATTAAGTTGGAAGAAGAACGAATTCATACCGAGGGAAGTAATTATAATGGCGGGGGCACTCGAGTGGAAAGCCGTCTTCAATTAGAAGATAGAACTCGCGGTAAGTTTCCTTACATTCTACCAGCAGATGCTTTGGACTTAGTTGCTTTTGAACATGATCTATTGTATGCTACTGGCGATAAGAATGTCCAAGACTTTGCCGATAAACGATACTTTGAAAGAATTACCAATATGGGTGATTATCTGACGAGTAATGGTTTGGCTACGGCCGAAGTTGCCAAGAGTATTTTTGACAATTGCAACTCAAGGTTTTCAAAAGCGGATATATCTAAAATGGCCTTAGAAGCACAGGGAAGGGCACGTGGCGGAGTATCTTTTTGGGATGCGATGAAGTTTTGGAAAACTATCAAAACCACTCCTCCAGATGCGAAGTATAATGGATTTATAGGCGATGTAGATAAAACATTAACGTCTATGATTGGTATCATGAAAAATGCGGGCAGTTTTGATAAGGATGCCAAATTTAAAGTAAATAAAGTGGTAAATCCTGCTACATTTAATAAACAATATGAAAACTTGGTGAATTCGTTTAGTCAAATGGTGAAATCACAAGAAAAAGCGGATGGTGTGAAAGGATATTCTCTTATCGCACCAGCAAATGAAACTACAATTAATAATTTTATAGAAAAAATAAATACAAAAGATATTCCACCAAGTATAGAAAAAGATATAAATCTTAGCGTTGAAGTCCCGATCGCATACTCAGACAATATGGTAGTAGCAGATACTATTGGACTGGGCAATAACTTGCTCATACTTGATGATAAAGGCGCCCAAAAGAGGCACTTAAAGGGATTTGTTAAATCGTTGAAAGAGAAAACTGGAAAGAAAATTAAACTTTCCAATTATGACGATCCAAAAGTTGGATGGGAGGAGGCCATTAAACAGGCACTAAATCAAGGTGCTAGTATGTCAGACGTAGCAGATGCGGATGATATTTTGGATAAGAGAATTTACGAAGAAATGCGGGGTAAATTAACTCCAGACCAAATGAAGCAATTGGAAGATTTAGAATTGAGGGATAGTCAAGTTGGAAAAACTAATCCACCGCAAGCAACGCCAGCGCCACCGCAAGCAACACCCGCACCACCGCAAACTCAACCACCGCAAACTCAACCAACACCCGCACCATTGCCAGTGCCACTAGTGCCAAGAACAAGCGGATTTGTTGAAGAACCTGTTCAACCGCCACAGAATGATTTAAAAGAAGACCCAGATAACACGACAACTAATGACCAAATGGTTGATAGTATGAGAAGTATTGACCGATTGGTTGATAAAATTATGGGAAAATCGCCCGCCGATGAAAGAGAAGACTTAATGGCACTTATCCGTTTTCTTATACCAAGTGATCAGAATGGAGGTATCGGCACTTCAAAAACTAATCCACTTATTAAAGGCAACGAACAAAGACGCGATCGTATGCTGGCAACTAAAAATGATTTTGAATTGTTAGATAACACAATCTACAACAACACAAACAACAATTTTATGCTTAATAGATACAATAGAGCCGTTATTCAACAACGAATGAGAGAGACACGAGAATTACCAAAAATGAAGCGCAAACTAACACGAAACTTCTCAGCGGAAATCCCGCGACAAGTTCAAACTCGTCCAGAAAGAAAGGATTTTAAACCGCTTGTTAATCCTCCAAGTAATTATGCTTTTGGTAGTCCTTACTCTCCTTATTTCTACAATTACGCTTCACCACCTCAACCCTTTGGTGCCGAATATGATAATTATAGATATAATCCAAACTATTTTCAAAACCCATAGTATAGTATATCTTATAATATAAGATTGGATGCCGAGGTCTATACATAAAGGATTAATAGCCAACAAGTTGCCACGAAAAACACTTTTGAAGCAGAGTCTGGAGAAAACCAATATAGAAAAAGCACACGAGGAATTTACTATTGACAGGCCAGTAATAACAGAGTTAGATAGCAAAAAACCACCCAAATTTCACAATGACTTGGAAATACAACCAATTAAAACACAAAGAGATAGCGTTGAATTGCTTCCTATTCAAAAAGAAGGAATATTACCAGCAATGGGCACGATGGTTATATGCGCCAGCACTGGCGGGGGTAAATCAGTTATGATTTGTAATCTACTCGCAAAAAAGAACATGTTGAAAGGTTTTTATGATAGAATAGTCGTATTTTGCTTAAGCCCGTGCCCGATTTTAGAAGACACTCTCAAGTTAAAAAAAGAAGACATAATCAAAGAGGATAAGCCTGAGTTAATGAGAGACATATTAACTAAACAGAAAGAACTGATTAAGACGAAAGGTTTTAAGAAGGCACCAAAGATATTATTGTTATTAGATGACATTGCGCAGAGTAAAACTTTTCTCAAATCAGAAGTGCTTACAGACTTGTTTTTCGCTTCAACACATGCTAAGGTGTCAGTCTGGGTAGCAACGCAGAGTTATACACAACTTCCACGAAGAATAAGAATTAATTGCCATTGGATGATTATTTTTAATGGAGTGAGGCGGAGCGAACTTGACAGACTGGCAGATGAGTATGAAAGTCCTTTTCTAACAAAAAAAGAATTTTACAATATGGTTAAGTATGCTACGGCAGAACCTTATTCGTTTCTAGCAATTAATAATACTGCCAGTGATAGAACGACCCAGTTTAGAAAGAATTTCTCTACTATATTACGGCTTAATAAGGATAGAGATATGACAAACCTGTAAAAAATAAAATTAAATGGTTTTTTTTTTCGCCATAATATATGTCATGACGGAATCAACTAAATTATACAAAACTTGCTATCATCAGGCAATCGCACTTTGGCATAAACAAAACGCACAAGGAAAATTCGTAACCATTCGCAAGGGAACGCCCGAATACTTAGCAGTAAGGAAGATAGAAGCGGATATTAAGAGTGGTAAGATTAAGTGTCAATTAAAGCCAAAAGTAAGCAAAGTAAGTAATAAAAATGAGCAACCTATTGCCAGCGGGCAACCAGACCAAGCGCCAGACGAAGCATTGAAAAGAAAGGCGCCAGACATAGCATCGGCAAATAATTCAACTCCCGAACCAAATGCCAAACCTGTTGAAATGTCTCCAGCACCTAAGGTTGAACAATCCCTACCCAAATCTGTTAATCCAACTCCTGTTTCTGTGCCAACAAAAACTACCACAACACCAGCAAGCAAGATAGAAGCAATAGAAGATGCTTCTAAGGAAACTCCACCACCAACCAAGGAAGTTGCTCAAACGAGCGACGTTGATGTAAATCAAGCCATAGCGGATTTAAAGAAAATGAAAGAGGAAAGAATTACGCACAAGAATTTACAAATTATGAAAAAAATAATTAATGGTAATTGATAAAATATATTTTAAAGTTAATTTAAATTAAATCAACTTACATATATACGATGATTAAAAACACACATGCCTCCAATAGATTGTCTAACGAGTTTATTAACAAACTCAACGAAGGAAACCGACCCGCGAGTGATGGATTTCAACTAAACCAATTTGAATTGTGGAGTAGTCATGGCGCCCCATTAGTTAATCAACCATTAACAGAATTTGGCGACCTTGTCCCGCATGAGAAGAGCACCATTCAAAACACATTAACCGACATTTCTGACAACAAAGAAAAGGGGGATGTTGTTGATTTGGACACCGCTGTTAGCAGTTTGGCTTATTTGAAAAAAGCGGTTCAAAATGCTGAGGCAAGAGAGTTTCAATTGACTTCACCACAAGATGCGAGACTTGACAATATACAAAATTCAGTTGATATTATTAAACAATCCGTTTCAGGTGAATAAATAATTATTTTTAATTTCTATTATTTTTTATTAGTATAATAAGCCGTGTAATTTCTACAACCACAACAACAAAAAAAACGGAAGGAAAGGATAGTAAAAACACGGAGGAGTTGATGACCCTCAACAACCTCAGGTATGAGTTGCCAGCAAATCTAGCACTCACTGAGCAGGGGAGTATCTTTAAGAAGAACTTCGCCGACCAGCAGACTTATACCAGTGCGTCGGGTACTGAAATGATTTTTACACTACAGGCAAGCACTGATTTTGTATATGGAAAGAATTGTTATTTGTCGTTTGACATTAAAGCAGATGGATTGGTAGCCACTGATGGAAAAGATAATGTTGCTTGTGCTATTGGTTTCCAGAACACCCCCGCAACTGCTATTTTTGAAAGATTTTTGTTGGAAAGTAAGGATGGTAGCGAACTTGAACGTATTGAAGATTTGAACAAGATGGTGCGAAATATTCTCCCGTGGCATTATCCTTTTGATTATCGTCGGCAGGCGCAGATGGCGGGACAACGAGAAAATGTTGAAGTTAATACGAATGTTACCGACAATTCAGTCGTTGATTTTGCTGTCAATGTCCCCACTGCTGGTAGTGTTGCGACTGGCCAATACTTGAAAGTTTGTATTCCTCTTCATTACTTTTCGGGAGTGTTTAATGAAGAAACTCTCATTCCTCCCTCTTTGGTTAGTGGTATGAGGCTTCGTTTGACATTCGCCCCACCTCAGGAGGCATTGACTATTATTGGAAGTGGTGATGGGAAAACTTCTTCTATTCCTGCTGGTTTTAATGGTTCCGCTTTGACTTTCACCATATCAAATCCAGTGGTTATGTTGGAGACATTCTCTCTTGCTCCCGCCGTCCAGAGAAATGTTATGGAGCAGATGGGAAGCAAGGATGGGCTCCCATACACTTATGAAACATATTACAATCAAAAGGCAAATCCTGCCACATCTGATGATTTTAATCTTCAAATAAATAAGGCTGTTGCTCGCGCTCAGTGCTTGTATATCATCACGCAAAACGTGCTCGCTGACAATGCTAATATTGATAACCTTGGAACTGCTCAAATGAATTATAAGCAGTATCAGTGCCGTATTGGTGATTGGTATGCTCCACAGCAGAAGATGGAACTCGGAGGAAGCACCGATACCCTTGCCGCCGTTCAACGCGGATGTGCCGAATTGTATATTAACAATCTTCAAGCGACTATGGGTATTCGCGATGCTTACATGTCTTCATCTGTTTCTCTTGAAAACTTTCGTAAGTATTATTCTACTGGGGATAAAACGGGACTTACATCTAACTCCGGATTTGCTACTATTATCCAGACACTCAACCAATCGCCACATATTGGGGCATCTGGTCTTGCAGTTAATAACTCACGAACTGCGGAAATTACTCTTCGTTATGCGGCCGATTATAACGAAAATCGTGCCATCACCGCTTGGTTGAAATATGTCAAAGTTGCGTCTATCTATCCTAGCAGATGCGTCGTAAAACAATAAAAAAATTAAAAATTAGAATAATATATAATTTATAATATAGCAATGTCTTTTACTATCTCCAATCTTGAAGACGAAAAGCGCACCCGCAAAAATTTCCTCCTTCGCGTCTCCTCAAGTGATAAAACAGAATCCAAATCCGCTTCTACTCACAATGGCCGTTTCGTCGTTGATTTACCAGCAACTGGCCGTAATATTGATATAATCAGTGCTTATGTCGTTAAAAGTATCTCTATCCCAAACGTTTTCCCAAACATACCGAGTTATGCCAACACTCTCACATTGATTAAAACAACTGGATCGGCTACAAAGACTGCAATCATAACAGAAAATCAATACACCATTGATACATTTATTACCGCCCTTCAAACTGCGATTAATTCAGCAATTACCCCCAACTCCGTAGTTATAACTTTGAACTCCGTTAATAAATTGAATTTCGCTTTCACTGGTGATACGTATGCTTTTGATTATGATAATAGCACGATTAGAGACAAGATAGGACTAACTGCCGATATCTCGGCGGCGGCGAGTAGCACCATGCAGTCTATAGTCAATCTAATCGGTGAAACGGCCGTTTATGTCCATAGCCGTGCTTTAAACCAGTCTGGTTTAGTTGAAGCAAATGGTAATTTCTCCGTGGTCGGTAAAGTGAATCTAGACAAACCTTATGGAGTCCAGTGCTATTTTGAGAGTTCTAAAGATGTTGCCGATTATGTGCCATTTAATACAACAAAAAGTTTAAGGTCTATTGATATTGTAATTAGAAATGCGGGCGGTGAAGTGCTTGAATGTCCTGTTAATTTTGAAGTTAGTATTCTTCTCAAGGTGTATCATGCTTAAGCAAAAAAAAGAATGTATAGATATAATGACCTACATACAAAATTTAGATATACTATTTACTCTAATCAAAAACATCAACTCATGCCGACGACAACAACATAAAGAGCAAATCCCCTGCGGTGTTAATATTGACCAATTCTACATATATTTGAAGAGAAATCACGCACGTATAACAGAAAAGTTAATTAAAAACAAGGATTTTGAATACATAAAAAAAATAGCCGTAGAGATAGAAAACAAATTTGACGCGCAAATACAATATTTTATGATATAATATAAATAATATCCTTCTTTTTTTGTTTAAATCTATTTAAACAAATGAGATATAAAAAGATATAAACCGATGCCAGACTATAAACAATCCAAAATATACAGCATCAGGTCATGTCAAACGAATGAAGTATATATTGGTTCATCTACTCAACCTTTATATAAGCGATTATATGCACACAAAAAAGACTACGAAAAATGGATGAAAGGTGAATATCATTATACTTCTTCTTATGAAATAGTTAAATACGATGATGTTTTTATTGAATTGGTTGAAGATTATCCATGTGAAAATAGGGAACACTTAAACAGACGAGAGGGCGAGGTAATAAGATCCACAGAAAATTGTGTGAATAAGCGAATAGAAGGCAGAACTCACAAAGAATATTACGGAGATAATAAAACATATCTTTTACAAAGGGCAAAAGAATACAGAACCCAAAATAAGGAACAAGTGGCACAAACCTGTAAAAAATGGAACGAAGAAAACAAAGAACACGTAGCACAAAGAAGAAAAAAATATAGAGAAGTAAATGCTCATAAACTTCTTCAACAAAAAAAGGAATACTATGAAAAAAACAGAGATACAATAATTGGATATAAAAAGCAATACAGGGAGAGTAATAGAAAATTAGTGAATAGAATTAGCATGTTAAGTTATCATAAAAAAAATCCAATTGGTTTAGCCACATTTGGTCTGTAAACTATAAAGAAAACATTTTTTTTTGTTTTAGAAGCCTTCCTGTGTGTGGTTAGATGATGTCTTCAATAAAATTAATAGAAGCGTAAATGCTCGCCGTTCCACCGCTCGTATTTTGTGCGGATATAGTAAATGTCTTACCTGACCCTATCTTGATGTTATATTGGGACAAATCAATATATATGGATGAGCCACCAGACAATACATAAGTAAATATCACGCTTCCACCCGTTCTTGTTGTCCCCGCCGTATCTACCTCGGCCAATGATGTGGCGGTGTCGTAATTGTTGTATGCTGGTGTTCCTCCCAATGTGGTATTAAGAATAATTCTCGCGATACATGTTTTAGTGTCTGAGTTGCTAATACACAAATTCTCAAAGTAGATTATGTTGTAATTCGTTTTGCTGTTGAATGTGGCGCGGTTTCTAATAGTAAATATGGCATTTTCAGTTGCTCCTATAGTTTTGACATTGTCATACGAATTGGTTATAGCAATAGTCCTATCAATATTCCCTTCAACTGCCAAAAACATACTCGCCGTTTTCATTACGACGGATTGAAGGGTTGATGAATACGCTTTCGCATAAATAGCAAACGCCGCCTGATCTAATGATGGAGTGGTGGCAGTGCTCGCGTATTTAATCGCATGAATTATCTCCATTCGTCCAGTGCGCGGGTTTTCAATTTTAAATGTAATTTGACCGCTACCCAGATATTGGACGACTATTTCAAACACGTTCAATTTGGTAAAATCAATCGTGGGGAAGTTTCCCGTATTATCACATTTATCAACATTCCACGCATACTGACTAACCACATTTTCAACACTCCCCGCCGTTCTGACAACAGACATTCCCGAGTTTGATTGTCTAAAACATAAATTGTCTGCTGGTGTGCCTATGCCAATATCGCAATTGAAACTATCTGCGGCGATAGATGATGGGAACAATGCGGAGAATCTAGCAACTAAGCCCATACCACTTCTATATTTTGCTCTTTCAATTGTCGTAATCTGCGCGGTTGAATTACCTGAGGCCGATGTCGTTAAAACCGCCATTGAATTAGCAGATGATACCACCCCTCCGTTTGTTTCTGTTTTGTCAAAGAAACGCGTATTAATACCATAAGTGAATACATTTTGTAATACTGGCGACAAAGTGGCAGTTCGCAATTCTCCGAAGACCGTTGTAGGTAATGCGTCTCTTATAGCATCCGTTGATAATGAAGAAGAAGATGACGATGTAGTTGATGACGATGTCGTATTCGTGCTTTGACCAAACAAATTCATTTTTTGTTATATAATATAAGTTGAATATAAAAACATGCCGATAATAATACGTGAATTGCCGAGTGATATAGTTGGACACATAAGGACATTTGTTTATTCAGAGACGTCCAAGATTGATTATAAAAAAGAATTTTGTAATATATGCGGTTTGTCTCGCACATTCCAGTCGCACCCTCCTATCATAGCAGTTGATATTGATAATGAAGATGGTGTTGAATTTTTCACGATTTGTTCCATTAATTGCTATAGAAGAGAGTCTAATATTAGGGCGAGATATCACGAACCGCCTTTAATCGTTGTTAAGTATTAGCCTTCTTTTTATTTCTCGTGCTTCTTCTTAATGGCTCTTCTTTTTTTGCTTCGCTCTTCGTCGCTTTACTCTCTTCGCTGTCGCTCTTCGGCGCTTCGCCCCTCTTCTCTTTAATAAACGTATTGACAATAACGGCTCCAATCCCGCTTAATTGTCGTAGTTTAGTATTTGTTATTAGCCCCTCGTAATCGCCCCATATCTGCTCAAGCAATTTATACTTATCCTCTCTACTAGCGCTTTTACCTAATGGTATATAACTACATTCTTCCGCGTTGTTATCTAGATTGCTTTTAATTTCATTAGTATTATTTAAATTTAAATATAAATCTATTTTGCGTCTTAACTCCTCTAATTCTGTTTTAATCCCTTCTGCCTTAATTTCTTCAGGATCGGCCACATTCACCCACGAATAACTAAAACTGGTGAGCATATCGCCGTGCCCCAATACATTTGAAACCCACGTATTAAAATTCTCTAATTTCGGATTGGCGAAATTACTATACGACAAACTAGCATATAGTTTTCGCAACATACTGCTTTTCTGCGTGTATTCTGATAGCCAAGGGAAGATTTTGATAATCCTTTTGTTTAGTTCATTGTTCTTTTGCTTATCAAGCACCCCTTCTTTGTTAATGATAACTGCTTTTTTCTTCTTGAAATGGTTTCGTATTGAATTTACTTGTTCTATTACAAACTGGGGAGTAAAAAGGACAACAGGCCTCTCAGTCCAATTCTTTTTTTGTCCTTCTCTCTTTTTCGCTAGGTTATTCACTCGCAACCAACTCGGTTTATCTGGTATTAATTCATACGTGTTTTTGTCAAATATTTCCACAGGCCTTGCTCCAATTGCTATCATCAAAGCAAGTAGTTTAAGATAAGGGTCATTACTTAATATCATATCGTTCATTTTAGCCATTACATCACGGACATCAATTTGTATTTTTTGTTCATTTTTGGCTTTGACGTCTTTCTTATACCCCTCAACGATATCAATCCGCTCGTCTTCATTTAGATTAAAATACTTATCCAGTTTGCTCATTTCATATACTTTTTCACTTTGGTTGGGCTCTATTGCTTTTTTTCTCACCTCAGAAAGTCTTTGCCTTCTACTATTCAAATTTGGATACACGATAGCATATTTAGGATATATCACCTTTAGTGCCTCAAGCACCTCTTCATCACTAGTTGGTGTGCTAAATAAAGATATAATAGCATTATGAAAGGCTATACTTGGTTTTAATTCGCTATCGTAGAAGTTGGACACGACCTCATAAATTTTACTTTCAGTAGTAGCAACTCTTAACTGCCTAACAAACATCTTGTCATCTTCGCTCCACATCGTAGTGTATATAAGACAAGTCTATTTTTTTCTAGGTCAAAAATAGAAAATCCACCCCGCGTCAAAACACACGTAAATCGCTCAAAATCCACTTGGACACCTGAGAGTGCTATTAAGCAACCGAGAGAGAGAAATTCGTTTTAGTATTAATCGTGTCCGAGGTTGGCCACGGCCAATACCCCGCGCAGGCTTTTATTTTATGGTCTCATACTTTCGGGTAGAGACGAAAAAAAATTTACTTCCTTTTAATAAAAGGTTGGACACCTTGGACAATAAAAAAATGTGTAATACGAAGAAGAATAATATAATAAATATTGAAATTTAATAAGGAAAAAGTGTCAAACCTTTAAAAAATAGGGTCGGACACGGCCAACCATGGGGTTGGCCACCAATAGGAGAAGACATTTTCACTCACCCTGCTCTTATATTCATCCTCGCGCTTGCTCATTGAATTATATATTAAGCATACTATACATCGTATATATACTAATGAGTACCATCATAGAAGAAATAAAGGAGGTGTTCAACCTCCCTGATCCTAAACAGCAACGATATAGGGAAAAGAATGCGGAGAAAATCAAAGAATATAGAGCAGATTATAGACAGAATAATAAGGACAAAATTAAAGAGCATCAAAAGAAATACAAAGAGGCAAACAGGGACAAGATAAATAAACGGCGACGGGAATATTACAAATTAAATAAGAACAAAATTCAAGAGCAACAAAAGAAATATAGAGACACTAATAAGGAAATATTAGATAAATACAAAGAAGAATATCTCAAGCAGAAGCAGAAAGAAACTGATCCAAATGTTGAATACTTAAAAACTCTTCAATTCTAAAATAATATCGTTATGGCTGAGCGGTGCCACCAAATTTTGGTCAAAAAGGAAATTCTAGAAAATTCTATTTCCGTGAATATCACCATGCGACACCGCAACACGGCGGTGTTGCAGTGTTGCAGTGTTGCAACCTCTGCGACAGAATTTCACTTTTTTGTCGCAGTGTCGCAAAAAATATTTTTTTTTGTATATTCATTTGTATCTCCCCCCTACCCCCCCGCCACTCACTTCGTGAGTGTCCGCCCCCCCCCCCCCATTTGGGGTGTGATCATTTATGTTGGATAGACAGGTCTATGTTGTATATTATAAAACAAGCATTAGAAACATAAAAAACCAACATAGGACACAACAAAAACAGAGATTCAAATATATCAAAAACATAACTTTGTTTTACAAAAAACGACAAACTGAGCACAATAAGAGAGATTTAGACAAAATAACGACAAAAACCATATATACAGAGTATATATACAATTTTATGGAATAAAATGGTGTTTTTGTCGTTATTTTGTCTAAATCTCTCTTATTGTGCTCAGTTTGTCGTTTTTTTGTAAAACAAAGTTATGTTTTTGATATATTTGAATCTCTGTTTTTGTTGTGTCCTATGTTGGTTTTTTATGTTTCTAATGCTTGTTTTATAATATACAACATAGACCTGTCTATCCAACATACATATATATATATATATATATATTAGATTAATCTTTTATGAAGTCAAAGTAAAGTTCTAGTTCAGTGAGGAACGAGAAAAAGAAAAAAAAACGGAAATATATATAATAATATAATATAATATATATATATATATATATATATATATATATATATATGTATATATATGTTGAAAGAGTTATATTCTCACTCAGTACTACATATATATATACATATATATATATTTATATATATGTTGAAAGTGTTATATTCTCGCTCAGTACTATATATAACGGTGGCACTCGCAAAAGCTGGTAGACACGAGGTGACTCCCCAAGGGGGTTTGGGCAACCACACTCCGGCTTAGGATGTGATCAACGCTGAACTTGTCCTACACTCAGGTATCATTTGATGATGTGTCCAACGCCCTCTTTAGGCCCGTAGGCAGTATCAGGATTCTTGCATCCTTAAGAGATATGCTTTGAGTTCCTTTTTGAATTCTGCTTTGTATAAGATATCTCTTAGGTGCTCTGGCAGCTTGTCCCATTGTGCTTGTGCTGCTCTGCTGTATTGACCCGTCGTTGAGTCGTTGTACATGTGTTTCTTTGATGACCGCCTAGTGTTGTAGTTATGAACAGCTGTGATTGGTCGGATATTGTTGTAGTGAAGGGGAAGGAAAGCCTTGAAGGCTGGGTAAATAAGGGAGTGTGCATCCATGCATACGCTATATTTATACATGTTAAGTATGTTGAGTAAGCGTAGTTTGGCAAAAAGAGGCTTGGTAGGTGTTCTCCATGATTTGAGACATATCAGACGGACTATACGTTTTTGGATGATAATGAGTGGATGTATAATGGTGTTGTAGTCATATCTCCATATAGAGATACCATACATAAGTAGGGGGTATACATGTGCATAGTAAAGTTGGAGGAGGATGTGAGTGGGAAGTAGGCTGTTCACATAACGAAACATTTGGACGAATGGTTGAAGGCGGAATATAATAGATTGTATATGTTCACGGAAGGACAGGTTGCTTTGGATGATTGTACCTAATACTTTTACCTTTCGTTCTTGTTGGAGCCTCTTGCAGTCGATAGTCAAGTCGAGCTGCACCTTCTGTTCATGCTTGTGGAAGATAGTGTAGGTGGTTTTGGTGGGGTTGGGTACTAGGTTATGTCTGTAGAAATAGTGGACAAGGTTCGTTGTATCAGTTTGTGCTTGCTCTTGGAGTTGTTCTTTATTCTTAGCAGCAATGATAAGTGTGGTGTCATCTGCGTATGCAAAGACTGTCCCGTGTGTTAGTGAAAGTATAATATCATTGATGTATAGAATGAAGAGCGTTGTTGAGAGTGTGCTACCTTGCGGGATCCCATGTGTGATCTTGCGTGGATAAGAACGAGCATATTGGGTAAATACTGTTTGGTATCGTTTTGTGAGGTATGATTTAAAAAAGGTAGTGGTGTTATCGCTAAAATTTATATTATTTTGTAGTTTATGGATGAGTGTTTCATGATCTATAGTGTCATAGGCTTTCGATAGGTCAATAAATAGAGCAAGTACATACCTTCCTGGGCCTTTGAGGTTTTGGATGTGATTTAAGATGGTTTGTGTAGTGATTGTTGTGTTCGAGTGTGGTCGGAAGGCGTATTGAGTTCGGGAGAGGATGTCGTACCTGGTAAGGTGGGCCATCAGTTGCTTGTTGAGTATAGTGTCAAAGACCTTAGCAATAATCGGCAGTAGCGAGATAGGTCTGTAATTCTCAGGCAGCGTTCTATCTTTAGCTTTATATATTTCAATAACTTTAGTTATTTTTAGTGCATCAGGGTATTGGTTATGTTCTATAGCTTTATTAAAGAGCGTTGTTAATATCGGGACAATGTACTTTGTAAGGTCTTGCATGATGGCTGGTTTTATTTTGTTTATATCTTCTGCTTTGTTTCTGTTAATTGCTTTCAGTGTATCGACTACATCATCCTGCAAAATGCGTTTGAGTGTAAAGGGAGGCAGTTTTCTCTGTGTTAGGTCTATTTCCTCTTCTCTGACTTTATGTTCTTGGGGGATTTGGGCACTGACCTTGGAGCCGACCGTCGTGTAGTGTCTGTTGAGTGCATTGGCAATACCTTTGGGGTCGGTGATTACCTTATCATCTACGCGGAGTTGGGTGGGCGAGGTCTTCAGACCTTGTGTCTGTGGGATCAGCTTTCTCAACGCATTCATACGTTTTTTTGGATCGTGACTTAGTTTTTCCATTAAGGTAGTCATGTATGCTTTCTTAGCTTTCTTAATCTCTCTATTAGTTTTATTTCTATGCTTATTATACTTAGTTCTATTACTTTTAACTGGGCATGCTATTTTTATTTCATAAAGTTCTCTTTGTTTCTTAATCATAGCTCTAATTTCATTATTGCACCATGGTTTCCATTTTCGTTTCTTTACACGCTTTTCATACTTTTCTACCACTGTTTTAATAGCTGTATGTATTTTATTTATATAATTATTAGGAGTATCGTTATTTAGTTCTGGGTCAAGAACTTGCTTAAGTTCATAAATTATTTCTTCTGTTATTATTTCCTTCTTGTTTTCATATCTCTTATTACTTAGGATTTTATAATTATTTTTCTTATGTGTGATTGGGGTGTGAAAGATAGCATAGATGGGGTGGTGATCAGAGATGCATGTAGGTAAGACATCAGATGTGATATCGCAGGTGAGTGTCGTTAATATAACATCAAGCAATGTATGGCTCTTTGCTTTGCGGGTGGGATTTTTGATTGTGGTGAAGAGGTTGTTGATTGCAAGGAAGTCACATACCTGTTTTGTAGGGCGCAAGAGATCAAGGTTAAGGTCGCCAACAATCGTGATGCTGGTGTGTGGGGAGGCAGAGAGGATACCTTGCATGTAGTTTTGGAGCTCTTGGAAGAAAGTGCAGTCGTAGGATTGTGAGAGTGGTCTTTTGTAGATATGGAATATGGTGTGGATTGGATTATTTTTATGTTCTGTGCTGTGTATCTGCATGATTACGCCAGAGGCTTTTGAGATTTTAGATTCAGAGATTGTGATGTGCATATCATTTTTATAGTAGACTGATACATCTGTGGTATGATAGGATGTGTATGTTGGGATTGGGAAGTGAGTGTGTGGTGTACCTGGTGTTATTTTTGATTCCGTAAGTGATATAATGTCTGGGATGAAGTGAGTGCAGTCAGGGTTGGATAGATGGTTAAGTAGGGTTTGGTGGCTTCCTGTTATACCACGGATATTCGTATGATATATAGAGAAGTGTTTGTTTACCTTGGGGGGAAGAGATGTGAGGTGTGGGTGTATGATTTGTGCTGGTGGGTGTGATGGTGCATTGTTGCAATTGGGTTGAGTTTGTTCTGGTAGGTGTTCCAGGGGTAGGGGGTTGGGCTGTAATAAGGAGCTCATGGCTTACTGCGGTGCCTCACTGGCAGGGAACGTCGAACTGGAACTAGACATGGTTGCATTTCCTGACCTGTTGGTCCTTGGGGAGGCAGATGAGTGGTCTGATTCACAGTTCTTGAAGTGGTTCTTCAAGTACCGAATATGAGTCAAGCGTTGGATCTTAAATCTGTTCTCACTCTCTCGTGGGCGTAGATATATCTCACCATCTGTGGTCCACACTGCTGCCACGAAATTTGGGTAGTCCTTCATGAGTTGCTTTGTGTGGTCAAGGAGTTTGTGTGTTTCAGGTGACAAACTCTCTTTACACATGATGTGGTAATCTTTACCCGTGTAATTCTGCAAGCGTGGTGTGATTTGCGAGATTTGCTTGTGCTGGGGATGCGAAGATTTATCGTACCGGACGAAATTTTTCTTCAGCTGATTACTTGCAAACCGGACTTTTATCGCAGGCGTGGTTTTTGCTGTTTCCGGGTTGTACATCTTTGCTGCATGGTCCGAGATCATTCTTTTGCAAAGTAATATGTCACCATCCTTACAGTCCATACCTTTCGCTTTCATTAAAGCTGTTACTATTTTCTGAGTTTGTTTTTGAGTTTCTTTGGAATCATATGGAATTCCGGTGATTATCGCGGTGTCCAAAGATTCGTTGTTTGGGAGTACTACCGGTGGTTCTTCCCTTTTATGTAACGGGAAACTTTCATGCAAATTGCTGTTTGCGAGATTAAAGGGTTGTTTCCAGCTGCCTTGAAGTGTGTTGTTGTTGTTGCTGTGATGAGGATGCACTGGAAGATTGCATGGACTGGGGTCTGCTCATGTGTGAGGTGGTGCTGTTGTTGGAGGAAAACCTGTTTCGATCTCGTTCCTCTTTGAGTTCTCTCGTTAGGCTTTCAACTTTTGCCTCACATTGCAGCAGCTTCATGGTCATGTCATGCATTTTTTTCAGCATTTCATCCATTTTTTCTTCCATCGTTTTTGGCGCGTTTCCGTTGCCGTCTTGTTTTTCAGTTTCCTCGGTTGTTTTGCTGAGTTTTCCGAATTTTCTTTCGGTGGATTCAATTCGAGCATGTTTCGCTGGTATGTTGTTGTTGTTGGGATTGTCTGAGGTGTTTGCTCTTGATGGTGTTGATGGTTTTGCTCTCTTCTGGGAGGACATGATGCTTCTTGAATAATTTCCCGTGAACTACTACTACTACTTCTACCAACACTACTACTACTACTACTACTACTACTACTACTACTATTTGGGAACTGCTTTCCTATTAAAATACTACTACTACTACTATTTGGAACTGCTTTCCGATTAACCTACTACTACTACTACTACTACTACTACTACTACTACTACTAGGCCTAGGCATTCGGTTTAATGAAGTTAACAATTTAACCTCTGGTCGATCCATACAAATCGTTAGCTCAAGAGCTATTGATTTAACTAGATGGTGACCTAGGTCTCAAGTTATCAAAGATAATGAGAAATTATTAAAATATTAAAGTATTAAAATAAAATGACTTAGATTAAAAATATTAAAATAAAATATAATAATAATAATAATAATAATAATAATAATAATAATAATAATAATAATAATAATAATAATAATAATAATAATAATAATAATAATAGTGCTTCTCTGTCAATGGCTGATGCATTTCTGCACATGCGCCTCCATCGTCTCACCCGTGAGGGGAGTACGAAGAATTGACGATAAGCTCTAATGACACCCCCGCAAGGGCAGTTCCAACACTTCCAGACGGGCCGGTATGTTCAATGAAAATACTGGTCCAGACGGATCGGTATGGTCAATGAAAATAATAATAATAATAATAATAATAATAATAATAATAATAATAATAATAATAATAATAATAATAATAATAATAATAATAATAATAATAATAATAATAATAATAATAGTGTTTCTCTGTCAATGGCTGATGCATTTCTGCACATGCGCCTCCATCGTCTCACCCGTGAGGGGAGTACGAAGAATTGACGATAAGCTCTAATGACACCCCCGCAAGGGCAGTTCCAACACTTCCAGACGGGCCGGTATGTTCAATGAAAATACTGGTCCAGACGCATCGGTATGTTCAATGAAAATACTGGTGGCACCGACGGGAATCGAACTGGCGACAGGGCCCAGATGGTAGAACTTGACCACTGGGCTATCACGGTGTCCAATAATAATAATAATAATAATAATAATAATAATAATAATAATAATAATAATAATAATAATAATAATAAAAAAAAATAATAATAATAATAATAATAATAATAATAATAATAAATAATAATAATAATAATAATAATAATAATAATAATAATAATAATAATAATAATAATAATAATAATAATAATAATAATAATAATAATAATAATAATAATAATAATAATAATAATAATAATAATAATAATAATAATAATAATAATAATAATAATAATAATAATAATAATAATAATAATAATAATAATAATAATAATAATAATAATAATAATAATATAATAATAATAATAATAATAATAATAATAATAATAATAATAATAATAATAATAATAATAATAATAAATAATAATAATAATAATAATAATAATAATAATAATAATAATAATAATAATAATAATAATAATAATAATAATAATAATAATAATAATAATAATAATAATAATAATAATAATAATAATAATAATAATAATATAATAATAATAATAATATAATAATAATAATAATATTATAATAATAATAATAATTATAACAATAATAAAATAGTAATAACAATAATAATAATAAATATATATGGAATTAACAATATATATATATGTATATATATATATAAATATATATATATAATGCCCCCAACGATAGCTCGAAAAAAGTCGGTAATACAACCAAACACAGTCCTCAAGAATGAGAATGACGTCTCGTTATATTAGCTCAGTGAAGCCAAAAAAGGAAAACGGCACTAGACCAGGAATAAAATGGCATCAGGTCCAAATCCGGACAAATAATACTGAAAAACAAGCTGGTGCACCTGTCACCAGGAAAAGGTATTTTTTACCGGCTATCCGGGGGGTGATGCCTACAGTACCCCCTCCAGATTTTATGACGGAAATAGCATTTTCGTCATACACCTTCTGATTTCTTTCTGCAAATAGTATGCGCTATAACTAAACATTCGACAATCTTGGGGGTATCCCTTTTTCCGAAATTTTCCATGAAGTATATGGACTTTTTTGAAAACGTGTGGAAATGAAAGGAAATCAATTCACTGATTGCAGAACATATAAAAATAATATTAAAACATGTTTTTATTAATTGTAATACACTTTAACTTCATCTTCAGAGGTGGGCAGGAACCGGTCCGACACGGTAATCTTTCTCCTTTTTCATAGTCCCGGCTACTATGAATCTATGATGATAACAATGCCCAACATGCAGAATTTGCTTTTAAGTTTGTTTATCTTTGTTTACATTAAGCATTTTACTTTATTATGATAATAAACATTGCTTTTACCTACAATAAATTCCCCCCGGGGGGGGGGGAGGGGGGAGGGGGGAACGGGGGAGGAAGAGAAGTGCGATGTCGCCACGCAAAATACATAGATTCTACAACAAAATTTCTTTAATTACTAAAAAAAATAATAAATCTAACTCCGTAATATCATACTAACTAAATTAGAAGTTTGTTTAACTCTTGCACGCGACAAACGTTCTTAATCACGCTTTCGACCATAACAAACCTGCCAGTGCAAAAAATTACGATTAATACTACACTACTACAAAGAAAAAAAACACAAAACAAATTCAAACATCTTTCAGATGAAGGAGAAAAGTGAAAGCTATGCAAACTACCTGGTGCGTGCATTTGAAGTTAGCGCCGAGTCAGCGCAAGCGATGCTAAAACAAACTCCCATGCGTTAGGTGAGCTGGGAGCGGTGAGACCGGTGCCGCGTTGGGGGATGGAAGGTGAGTTACCAGCAGACAGAGCGCCAGCTGCCATCCGCGCGATGAGATCCTCCAGCAAGCTTTCTCTCTCGCTCTTACTATTTTTGTTGTTGTTGTTGTTGTTGCTGTTGTTGTTGCTGATGTTGTTGTTGTTGTTATCATTATCATCATAGTTTTTCTTGTTCTTGTTATTCTTCTTCATCTTCTTCTTCACTCTCTCGTTCTCTTCTTCTGAGCTTTCCTCCTCCTCCTCCTCCTCCTTCTCCTTCTTCGAATTCTTCCTCTTTCTTCTCTCCTCTTCCCGTTGTCGCTTCTCTTGCGCCTCTTTTTCCTTCCGATCTTGCGCTTCTTTTTTCTTCCTTTCCTCCTCTCTCAACTTTCTTTCTTCTGCTAGCATTTCCTTAATGGATGCGGCTTGTTCTGACATTGCCTTGTTCACAAGATCCTGAACGACTTCTTTCGACACGCCGGCGGACGAACTACCCTGAATACAATACCGGTCGCCGTTGTTTTGAAAGAAGTCGTTCATTTCTTGCGAACAAGGCAGTGGCAGAACAAACCAACAGCAACGACAACAACAACAACAAAGAATAATAATAATAATAATAATAATAATAATAATAATAATAATAATAATAGTATATCTCCTGCCAATTGCTGAGACAAAAGGCCATGTGCATCCAGTCCTCCATTCCATAAGGAAAGTCTCCACACCAATCGGTGGAATAAAGGAAGTGACGGCATAGAACATCACTCTAGGAGCTTTATACCAATCAGCCCATGGAAAGGGACCGATGGCCTATGTACTCCCTAAATAATAATAATAATAATAATAATAGTGCTTCTCTGTCAATGGCTGATGCATTTCTGCACATGCGCCTCCATCGTCTCACCCGTGAGGGGAGTACGAAGAATTGACGATAAGCTCTAATGACACCCCCGCAAGGGAAGTTCCAACACTTCCAGACGGGCCGGTATGTTCAATGAAAATACTGGTCCAGAAATAGACCGGTATGTTCAATGAAAATACTGGTGGCACCGACGGGAATCGAACTGGCGACAGGGCCCAGATGGTAGAAATAATAATAATAATAATAATAATAATAATAATAATAATAATAATAATAATAATAATAATAATAATAAAGTTTGAAAAAAAAATGTCAGCGCTTCCCGTTAGAGAGATTATACTCGGAAAAAAAAAGACAGGGAAAGGCTCACTGATAGAATGCCACACACACTAGCTAGCCATACTAAAGCTAGTAGCTATACTCCCCTCTCTAAACTATATGCTGCGGCGCCCAAAGAGACCTTTTGACCCCCCCCCCCCCCCGGGGGCCCCCCCCTCACAAAAAAAAAGAAAAAGAAGAAGAAGGAGTAGGAAAGATTATACCTCCAACGACATGTCCACTTCATCAGCGTCGACCGCGGGCTTTTTGGACTTCGGCTTGCCTAGTCACGTCAGAAATTAGAAACACTGAAAAAAAAGCACACAAAAAAAGATGAAATTTGCTAGTACCTGGCTTTTTCTTGCTGGACCCCTTAGGCATAGGAGGCTCAGGGGTCTCTTCTTCTTCAGGGACGTCTGGAACGTCTGGAACATCGTCGACGTCGATGGATTCTGCACAAAGAACCAAACAATATTACATACATCCTTCATTTTTCATTACATACAATGTTGCTACCGAATCTCAGTTTTTTTGGCCTGCCCGAAGAGCGAGGCTCAGTCGGGCCCTTTTTTTGATTCTTCTTCTAACGTTTCAGGCGAGCATGCAGTAAATATGCAAAATAAAGAAAAGGAAGATGCCAAAAAAAACAAAAACAAAAACAAAAAAAAAAAAAAAAAAAAAAAAAAGATGGAGCTGGTGGAGAAAAAGAATAATAACATGTATATGAAGAAGAAAAAGAAAAATGGAAGAAGAAGAGGAAGAAGAAGAAGAAGAAGAAGAAGAAGAAGAAGAAATGACCTTGTTTGCTTCGTACAGAAGCAAAAGCTCCCGCTTCCGCCAGTTGCAAATCATAGGCGGGTTCGTGGGGTTACCGACGTAGAGGAGCCACGCGGGCTTCACCTGCTTCTCGAAGTCCATCGGCGACGGATCAAGCATGCAAGAGTGTTTAAGGTTAAAACCAAAAAAACCCATGAGCTGATATTGGATTTCGTCAGCCTTGCCATCGCCGTCAGTGTCGACCTCGCGCGCAGCAAAAATGAAGCGCTTCGATCCTGCAACATCCAAGTATAAAAAATATGTGCAGCTTGTGAATTTTGAAAAACATACAGTACCTCGATTGACTTGCGCAGGAGTCTTCTTGCGCCAACCAATGGGAAAGACAATGAAGAGCCTGCAAATAAAAAATAAACAATCAGTTTATAAAAATCTTTCATACTTATAGGGAAAAAGACCCGGGAGCACAAGGTGAAGTTTCACCCTCACATGTCTCCACTTGCGTGGACGCCTTCAGTTCGAAATTGTTGTACTTTGTAAGTGCAACGTCGAGCGCGAGCGCCCCCTC
>WBZZ01006411.1:0-5000 GCA_019918135.1 Paulinella micropora | reverse complement strand
TGTTATTATTATTATTATTATTATTATTATTATTATTATTATTATTATTATTATTATTATTATATAGCATAGTTTAAAGAGGGGAGTATAGATACTAGCTTTAGTATAACTAGCTAGTGTGTGTGGCCTTCTATCAGTGAGCCTTTCTCTGTCCTTTTTTTTTTTTAGTGATTCCCTCTAACGGGAAGCGCTGCCATTTTTTTCATGTGTATTTCAAACTTTAGGTATGCCATGCTGAGGGCTAGCAAGGCGCCGATATATGTGGCACACCGTGGTGGTGGCTACGGAGTCTTTGCTGATAATACCTTCCTCCTTCTTTTCAGCTTGGGCTCCTCGAACCAGGAGGAAAGTCTTTGCGTGCTGCAGATCATGCTGCATTTTCTGATCATTTCACTATGAAAATTGGGAGTTCCCTGCAAACAGGGATGCATCCAATTAAATTCATTAACGAATCGAGCAGGAATGCAATGCATCTCATCAACTCTTCATCGCAAGGGTTCAACAAGCTCGACGATGACACTTGCCGACCGAACGTGAAGGTAAATTATGTTAGTTGTTACATACATCCATGCAATGTAAGTTTTTGTTACGTGTGTTGTATTTTTTCTATAAATATTGTTGTAAATAATGTCAGGTCAGCAAGGGTACTCCTATTGTGACTGTCACCACCGCAATATCGAAAGATCAAGAGATTTTGCTCAGCTATGCGCCTAATCCAGACCTAGAGATAGCTACGCTGCCAAGCGATGCACATCCGGTCTGGTTGAAAGAGGCTGCCAAGGAAGGAGCTAAAATCCCAGTTTTCCTGTTCGAGACTGACATTGGTCATGTATGTTTCATCGTTCCTGAGAAAGAACATCCGCTTCCACTTAAGTCAATTTCCTTGCTTCATGAAGCAAAGGTTGAACTTTTAGCGTCGGTCAGCAGTATTAGTTCTGATGGAAAGCAACCGCTCTCCAGGTCATCATCTATTCCGCCGGAAAAAAAGAGGAAGCTTCTCGACAGCGTGTCCTCAATTTCAGATAGTCGCCGCACGCTTCTGCCCAGGGAAAGCTCGGACATTACAGTCATCACAGAAAAATCAAGCTTGAGTGATGCACAGGTAAAAAATAAATAAATGAAAATTATTACTGAGAAGATTCTTTTTTACAGGCAGGTGTTCCTGACGTTGATGCTAACCTCGACAGCTGGAAACAGTCAGACAGTTCTACTGTCACTACAGGATATGATGTTAGTAGCTGCAGCAGCTCTAGACTATATCTTCCTACTGGCTCCATGGTAATTTTTTTTCTCTACCTGTCTATGTTCATGCTGGTTAATGTTCATAAGCGATCTTGTTTGCGTAGAACGTCGACGAAGAGTGTTCAGATACGGATTCAAACGGTGATGCTGCATCTATCAACCCTGGATTGCTTCCTCCTCTGGTCGGCGTGGACGATGCGGAATTATCCAACGAGCTTCGATTGAACTTCGACGAGCTTATGGAATCGAATGAGCTGTTGTATAACATCATGAGATTATCACCAATTCCTTACAGCAGACCACGTAAGAATCCAACGCGCCCCTACACGATGAAAAGTCGCACGAAAGGTGCAGTGAAGCTTCAGAGACCGTCTGCGCTCCAAAAACTGTTGGGGATTACCTTCGCCGACTTGGACAGGGAAGTTAAGTCTGTCTGCTGCAAAAAGTGGAAGTGTTATTCATTTATCGACACGCGTGATGTGCTTTACACGAGAGCGAAGAATGCGTCATCGTCTCTCAGTGAGCTTTATTCTTGGGCAGCTTCGCAGCTTGAATCGTTTCAAACAAAAACTGGATCGTTTCAGTATATGTATTTAACGGAGGCTGTGTGCAAAGTAGCCTGGCAGCGTATCTACGGGATCGGTGATAAAGTTTTGTCAAGAGCACACAAACTTCTTGCAAATAACACGAAGGTTTTGACAAAAAGCTACTCAACCGTTCCTGAAACAGAAGATGTGGTAGCAGTATTACTCTGCGAGAAGTTCATGGAGAGTTACCCGGAGATATGCAGCGACGGAATATGGAGGATGCAAGAAATGGCTCAGGACGCAGGAGTCCAAAACTATGTTCGCGAGAATTGGAAAGATATGTGCCTTCGGTTTGGTTGTTCGAAACGAGTTGATCCAAATAATCCTCCGACAGACAATACGATCAACAAAGTTTGGCGCATGGATTTTCCGCACGTCAAGTTTGTCAGAGGTATTATGCATATTTTCGTTATCATTACTTATTACAGGTTTGTTTTGCAGAAGGAGATTTCTCAAAATGCGAGATCTGCACAGAGCTTGCTGCTGATCATTCTAACGGTTTCAGGACTGAAGTAGAAGCTCAAGAATGGCGTCGCCGTAGCAGGCTTCATCACAAAATTCACAGGGCGTGCCGCGTTGCCAGCATGCAGCGCAAGAAGGCAGCACCAGCAGATTTTGCTGCCACAGTCATATCAGCCGATATGAAACCGCCAGTGAAGATCCCATCTTGCCGCCGCGCCGCGAAAGATTTCAAAGGAAAAATTGTGTTTCGCCTTTGCGTTGGAATCAATACCTGCTACACTACCGATACGCATTTTATTCTGACGTACCTTGAAGGCGCGGTAGAACACGGCGCGAACAGCAACATTACTATGCTTGCCGCACTTTTACATTGGCAACTTTGGAACCCTCGCACAATGCAAGCGTGGAAATTATATCTTGAGTGGGACGGAGCTGGTGATAACACCGCGTGGGCGATGCTGGGTTTCCTTGGGCTCAATGTCGTTGACAGAGGAATCCGTTTCCAAGTAGAGTCACATCGCAAGCCACCAGGGCACGGGCACGATGGAGATGATCAGGAATTTCGAGTTATGGATATCGGGTGGAAGAGCACCTTCCTGACAACTAACATCGCTCAAGCGTTATTAAAGCTCATTCTTGCATTCAAGAAGCAGCACAAGAAGAGGCATGTGCTGGTTGTTCTCGGATGTAACTACGACTGGATGACTCATTTTAGCCCGTGTATGAACAAGAGTTTCAAAAACTACAACAAACCCTTGGCATATAGAATCACCAAGAAAGATCCTGACGCTTTGCCGACTGTAGAGATCGCTACTTGGGGAGACGCACAGGATTTTCATGGAGTGCGTGATGATCCCAGAGGAGAACCGATCAATTTGTTTATCGGACGCCCCGGTAATAATATTATCTATCTTTCTCTTTCTCTCTCTCTCTCTATATATATATATATATCTTCTCTCTCTTTCTCTCGTTCTATCTATCTATCTCTCTCTCTATTTATGACAGCGACCGACATGCCTCCCAAGCTTCCAGTCGGCTACTTCGTCAATCCGCGCCTGAAGAAGGATATTCGTGCTTTGGCTACTAAATACCTAGGGCCGGATGAGCGAGCACATGTGGAGGAAATGTTAGCAGGTGGAAATTTGACCAGAGTAGAGGTGGATGGAGATTACTTCGAAGGCGGCCTGCCCGGCCGTCCTGCTCATATGTCCTGTGTCGATGCAAAAGGCAAGGAATGGAGAGCAGAATTTCGATTGATCGACGAGCTACCTGTAAATTGGATGGAGTTGCCTCAAGAACGACAGGAGAAAATGAACGCACTTACGCGTTTGACCGATGAAGAGCTGCTGTCCTTACCACGCACTTATTTTGTTAATGAAGGACGTCCTCCAGCTCACCCGAGATGGCGTGGTGCAAGACAGCTTACTAGCGAAGAAAAGCAGGAGCAGGATTTAGCATTTGGAAATGCTTCTGAGCCTTGGCGGAAAATTCTCACGTTGCTAAGATCGTCAGAGGAAAAAAAAGCAATTTGCGTCCAAGCAGATGGTAGTTAGCGAATTGAAATCATGGATGAGAATGCATGGTGTTGCAACGCAAAAACTCCGATCGGAAACAGTTCAAGAAGGCAGAGCTTATTGAACAAGCGTGGAACCATTTCGAACGATGCGACTGTGGGTTCCCTGAGGAAGAAGAGCTTGGTGCTGCTCAGCCTGCAGAACCAGTGGCAGATTCAGAGGATGACTTATCTGATACTTCATCTTCCAGTTCATCAACTGACTCATCGTCTGATCGATCTTCTGGTTCAGAGGAAGAAAAGCATGGTATTAGTTTTCTTTCTTCTTCTTCTTCTTCTTCTTCTTCTTCTTCTTCTTTCTTCTTCTTCTTCTTCTTCTTCTTCTTGTTCTTCTCCTCCTTAACATGATGCTATCCATATTGTAGATGATTCAGATCGCTCCGACGCAAGTTGGAGAATGCGTAACTCAGGAATCCGTTTGCGCGGACGTCGCCGCGCACGTCGTGCTGCGGGTGGACGTGGACGTGGACGTGGACGTGGTCGTATGTGATTATTTTTTTTGAATGAATTTTTCTGGGTCCGACTTTTTCATAATGGTTTTTGTCTAGGGCAACTGCAACTGTAACGCTTCTTCTAAAAACTGAAATTAGAAATTTGTTTAACTCTGATAATGCACCAGAATCTGATGTGAAGCGTCCTCCCTCCGACCCATTCCCCCCCCCCACCCCCCCCCTCCCCCTCTACGTACCAGCGTACGTCACAGCGGCAAACAGAATTTTTTGAAGGTAAAACCATGTCTTAATATAGTAAAATGCTTAATATAAGCAAGAATAAACAGTAAAAGCAAATTCTGCATGTTCGGCATTGTTATCATCAATAGATTCATGGTAGCCGGACTACGAAAAAGTAGAAAAATTACCGTGTCGGACCGGTTCCTGCCCACCTCTGAAGATGAAGTTAAAGTGTATTACAATTAATAAAAACATATTTTAATATTATTTTTATATGTTCTGCAATCAGGGAATTCATTTCCTTTCATTTCCACACGTTTTCAAAAAAGTCCATATACTTCATGGAAAATTTCGGAAAAAGGGATACCCCCAAGATTGTCGAATGTTTAGTTCTATGGAGTCATGCCACACAGCGCATCGACCCACGGATAGACGTAAAAGACGATAAATATATCCTCATACGGC
>WBZZ01006410.1:132500-141024 GCA_019918135.1 Paulinella micropora | reverse complement strand
ATTATTATTATTATTATTATTATTATTGTTATTAGTGGCACCGCGATAGCCCAGTGGTTAAGGTCTACCATCTGGGACCTGTCGCCAGTTCGATTCCCGTCGGTGCCAGTATTTTCAAAGGATACTTTCTTTGAAAGTATTGGTCTGTCTGGAAGGCTTGGAGCTGCCTTGCGGGGGTGTCAGTAGAGCCTATCGTCAAATCTTCGTACAACAAAGGAATCGGCCAAGGTGGGGGGGTCACTTTTTCCTAAATTTGTAATGACAAAAACATATATTTTCACAACATTCAGGAAATCGATAGAAATCATTTACCTAATTGAGCAATGTATTAAAATGATATTGAAACATGTTTTTATTGATCGGAAGTCAGTTGGACTTCACCTCCGGAGGTGTGTCGGAACCGGTCCAAAACCATGTATTTTACATATTTTTCTATCATTTCGTACTGCCGGAACGGATTGCATTGATCTAAATGATTGGTCCTTGCTTTTACAATGCTTACTAATCGTTTTGCGCTTTTTTTCTATTTAATTTATCATTTCCCTTTCAACAGACTTGAGAAAAACTGACTGAAACAGGAGGGAAAGGGGGGGGGGGGTGACAGCAAGGACTGACAAAGCTGTCCGATGACGAGCTTCACGGAATCCATGCTCACAAAGAAAGGAGAAGCTGTGCTGATGAATTCTAAGCTATTATTTATTATTATTATTGCTTTGCTTGCCTCCACACTTAGGAAAAACATGTGACATAGCGATGTGTGTGTGTGTGTGTGGGGGGGGGGGGGGGCGGGGGGGAAGGGATGGGGGCATGTCTGCACAAGGTTCCGCTCGATGGCGCCCAGCCTAATTTTGCCTGTTTCTTTTTACTTTCTCCAAATTGTCTAAAACAAAAAATGTTTTGAGATTTGAATTCGATTCGACTTCTAGCCACAGAGCTATCGCCCTGCGCACCACGCAACACACATGTAAAACAGCTCAAGACAACTATGTCAAAGAATACATGCGCAAAACATTCCATACAACAAGCAAACACCTGCAATCAGGGCCAAAGAAGCAAACGGTCAGTGTCGCAGCGCCATCGACGCTAATGCAAACTCAAACCAATTCGATTGCGATGGCGAACTGACCGGCGTGCCGTCCGGGGACGTAAAGACGCGGGCGGGGGTCAAGTGTGCATACTTCGCCTTCACTCCTCTTCTTTCCTTCTTCCTATTGCTCTTCCTGCTTCTCTTCTTCTTTTTATTTTTAGGCTTTCTGCTTTCATAATCGGACTGTGACTCACTGGAGCTGTCACTGTCGCGCTCACTATTGCTGTCAGACCCTGACTCACTGAAACTATCTTCCTCGTCGCTCGTGTCCTTCTTTCTATTTTCCTTCTTTTTCTTCTTCTCCTTTTTCTTCTTTTGCTTCTTTTCCTGCTTTTTCTTCTTTCTTTCAACTACGTCTTCCTTTTCCTTCTCTTTCTTCTCTACGATCATTTCGTTCCAACGCTTCTCTCTCTCGTCCATCATCTTCGTTATTTCTTTCCTGTGGTCTTCCAGGGTCTTGGCGAGTGAATCCTGGTTGGGGACAGCGCCGTTCTGTTTGAAAACAGCAAAAAACTAACAGTCTCTCCTTAAGAAACCTTACTTGAACAATGTGTATATGGGGGGGGGGGGGCTCTGAAATTATTGATGCATAATGGATATGATATGAGTGCAAAGAATGGAAGAGGGACTTGGGGTTAGGTTAATGCAAGGAAAGAAAGAGACAACAACAGACAAAGACCGCCGGAGGGGACTGGCAGGGCGTTTGTTTTGCCGGGCCTACAAGAACAGAACAAAATCCATGTCGCCAAAACAGACGACCCATAGTAATACAGGTGGGCTTGGGGCCAGGGGTCTTCTTCTTGGGAGGCTTGGGCTTCGTCGGTTGCTCCTCCTCCTCCTCCTCCTGCTCCTGCTCTGACTCTTCTGTATGCAAACATTCCAAAAGTTTACAGCATGCTAGAGAACTCAAGACAAGGAAGGCAGTGATGAAGCACAAGAGACATGACATATTACCGAGCTTTGTCTTCTTGGAGGGCTTCTCGCCGCCTGGCGTAGGTAGCGGGGTCTTTCTCTTGCCCTTCCCCTGCCTGTCCGCCTGGGCCAGCAGCAGCTGCTTTGACTTCCACTTGCGCAGTATTGGAGGTTCAGTCGGGTTCCCGACGTAAGGGAGAAAAAGCTGCTTCGTAGCCGTATCAAAATCCAGGGTCGACTTCGGTAGACGGCGGGAGTTCTTAAGATTGAAGTAATAAAAATTAAGAAACTGAAGCTCCAGCGCATTAGCCTTACCGTCTCCGGTGGTATCCACCTCTCTCACAGCCAAGATGTGGCGTTGGGAACCTCATACACATACACACAATTGCATCGTCAGACGAAGATAGAATCACCAAAGGACCAAGCAAACGAATGATAGTTCAAGATACCTCGCTTTACTAACGAGGGGGGCTTCTTGCGCCAGTCGGGTGGGAAGGTGATGGCAATCCTGCACAAAAACCTCATTGAAAAACGCAACAAGCAACTGAAGTTCTACCCAGGAGCGGAGCGCGAAATCTCTCCCTCCGAAGTCTCGATTTGGGTGGAAGCCTTGAGATGGAAGTTGGAATACTTCGTCAACTCCACGTTCAGCAGCACTGCGCTCTCCCGCACCTTCCCGTCATCCGTAAAGTGCCGGAATAACAAGCTGTTATAGATATGTATATGTATATGTAATATAATATAATATAATATAATATAAAGAGAAAGAGAGAGAGAAAGAGAAAGAGAAAGAGAAAGAGAGAGAGAGAGAGAGAGAGAGAGAGTCTCAGAGAGAGAGAGAGACAGAGAGAAGGAAAGAGATGTCATTGTATATGTATACATCTGTATGTCTATGTATGTATGAGAGATGACCAGTCCTCCCATGGTTTTCCAGACAAGAACTGGAAGGTGTTTTTCGTCGCCCAAATCCGAACCTTCCCAGCCGGCACTGGGGGCAAGTTGTCTGTCTCTGCCTTCGTTGCCGTCGTGGTGGTTGTAGTCGTTGTTGTTGTTGCTGTTGCCGTGGTCGTTGTTGTTGTCGTCGTGGTCGTGGTTGTGGTCGTTGTTGTTGCTGTCGTCGTGGTCGTTGTTGTTGTTGTCGCTGTTGTCGTCGTCGTCGTGGTCGTTGCTGTTGTTGTTGTCGTCGTCGTGGTCGTGGTCGTTGTTGTCGTTGTCGTTGTCGTCGTCGTGGTCGTTGTTGTTGTTGTTGTCGTTGCTGTTGTTGCTGTCGTTGTTGTTGTTGCTGTCGTTGTTGTTGTTGTTGCTGTCGTTGTTGTTGTCGTCGTCGTTGCTGTCGTTGTTGTTGTTGCTGCTGCCTTCTTTTTGACTTCACCTTTCTTCTTCCCTTCTTTCTTCTTGTCCTTCTTCTTGTCTGCCTTCTTTTTCTTTGTGGGGGTTGGGGGGTTTTGATTTGCGGGGTCCTGTGGTTTCAAGAAGGAGGTCGGCCGTCTGTCTCGCTTGGGAGCAGTGGCCCCCGTGAGACCGTCCTTCCAGGGCGTGGGGGAAGTCTTGTTGAGTAGCCCTTTGGGATTCCAGGTGTAGACATGCCCTGGCGCTAATTCGTCCAAGTCCTGCTTACCCAGCTCGTACTTTTTGCGCACTTCGTCTGAAATGACGACAGTTGCAAAGGGTTTGATGGACGCATCGTCGGTAGCACCGTTGATGGTGAGAAACAGCTCCCCACGACGGTTCTTGCGAATCGTCTGCAGCGTTACAGCAACGTTGCTAGTTGCTGCTTGCTTACTTTTTTGGGGCATCAGAACGCTCGGGGGCTCGAACACACGAGGTTGCAACCGCTAGGATGCACCTGTTCAAGTGCAAGACAGTTCAAAAGTGAACAGAGCTGGGGTTGTTTGAAAGTGCAAGGGAGGGAACCGTTGAAGTGGCATGTTTCCCGCGCCGCCAGCCTGGCCAGTGCAGTTTTCTGGGTCGGCCGATACAAAAACGCAAGCAACACCCATACTTTCTGCAGGTATCCCAGCCAAGCGAAAGCGAGATATGAGCTGCAAATATATATCCGTGTCTTTCCACATCGTGACTAGAGCCGGAATGCAAATGGAAGCTTTTTTGCCCGATGTTTTGTGACGAAAATAATGCAGAAAATTTTCCCATTAACGACCTCATACGTACTGCAAAATGATTAGAACATGGGTCCTGGATAAGCACTTCATGTTTGCAGTGAGTTAGTTCATGCATCCGACTTATAATCTTCAAATTTTTTGGAAATTCCTGCCGAGGCACTCGGTTTCTGTGACGTTCTCCCTCCTGGGCTTATAGCAGTTGGTCGGACATGATTTTCAAATTTTTTGGCAGAGGTTTCTTTGCGTGCAGTCTAATATAGACTGTGGAAATGTGATTCCGGCTCAAGTTGCGTGTGGGAAAGAGCCGGAAAGCTATTCTTAGCTCCGTGGATAGCTTTCTTCTTGTGAACAACATGCATGAATTTTTCGTGTATGGTTTCTGCACTCAAAATTTTCCGCAGTAATTTCAACAAAGCAAGCTATCTCTAGAGCGCGCAGTATGTTTCCGGGTCTTTCCATTGCCTGACTTGAGTCGGAAACATATTTCCTCGCTCTATCTTTTGCTTCTTGTCAAGCAGTGGATGCATGAATTTTTCAAACATTTCCACCATTTTTTTTCAAAACTTTCCGCAATCATTTCACCAAAGCAAAGCTATCTCTAGAGCGCGCAGTATGTTTCCGGGTCTTTCCATCCCCTGACTTGAGCCGGAAACATATTTCCACGCTCTATCTTTTGCTTCTTGTCAAGCAGTGGATGCATGAATTTCTCGCCTCTCTCGCTCTCTCCCCCCCACCCCCCCCCCCCCCCCCCCCCCCCCCCTTTCTCTCTCTCTCTCTCATTCCTCTCTCTCTCTCTCTCTCTGAGACTCTCTCTCTCTCTCTCTCTCTCTCTCTCTCCTCCCTCTCCCTCTCTCTCTCTCTCTCTCCTCTCTCTCTCTCTCTCTCTTTTTCTCGCCTCTCTCTCTCTCTCATTCCAAAGTGTTATATTTATGTGTACGTACCATATTCATATTGCGCTTATGCCATCATACCCAAACGCCGTCATTTTTTTTTAAGCACGCGCGAAACATCAGAAAATGCTGTTTTTTTTCTAATGCATATTTTCCTATGCAACAGCACTTAGAAAAATTCGTAATATGTACATGTACATGATTACTTATTCATATTGCGCTTATGCCATCATACCCAAACGCCGTCATTTTTTTTTTAAGCACGCGCGAAACATCAGAAAATGCTGTTTTTTTTCTAATGCATATTTTCCTATGCAACAGCACTTAGAAAAATTCGTAATGTGTACATGTACATGATTACTTATTCATATTGCGCTTATGCCATCATACCCAAACGCCGTCATTTTTTTTTTTAAGCACGCGCGAAACATCAGAAAATGCTGTTTTTTTTCTAATGCATATTTTCCTATGCAACAGCACTTAGAAAAATTCGTAATATGTATATGTACATGATTACTTATTCATATTGCGCTTATGCCATCATACCCAAACGCCGTCATTTTTTTTTTAAGCACGCGCGAAACATCAGAAAATGCTGTTTTTTTTCTAATGCATATTTTCCTATGCAGCAGCACTTAGAAGAATTCGTAATCTGTACATGTACATGATGTACTACTAGGGTAGCTACAGCATCAACCCGCCGCGAGATGTTGCGCGCAGGCAAGGCTCCCGTCTACGTGGGGCCTACGGAGGATGGATATGGACTGTTCTGTGATGTTCACGAGCTACCTGCCACTTATTCGTTGGGACTGTTACATCCAGGTGGAAGGCTAGTGGGAACTGCCAACAATGCGCATACGCAGCATTTCACTATGCGGACGAGCCGTGGGCTGCAGGCAGGCATGCACCCGATTGACAACATCAGCACATCGGCTAGAAACGCAATGCACCTTATCAATAGCGCAGCGCGTGGCTTTCAAAGCCAACCGGCCGCGGCCGAGGACGTTCGATTCAACGCTAGGGTGAGCAAGGGTAATGCGTTTGTGACGCTCTCACGTGCGGTGGGCAGAGACGCAGAGATTTTGTTGAACTACACCCCCAATCCTCATTTGACATTCACGACCAGCCCCAAAATGGCGTATCCTGAATGGATGCAAAAGGTAGCCTCCAGAAGGGAAAGAATACCTGTATGGTCACTAGAAACTGAGGAAGGTTGCATTTATTTTATTGTGCCTGAGGAGGAGCATCCTATACCTCTGAGATCTGTATCCTTGGCACAGAATGAGAAGCAGGCTCTACTGGCTTCGGTAGCTGACGGGTTGGACTTACCATCGCTGTCCCGATCGTTGTCATTGCGTCTCGATCAGAAGGAGAAGCTCTTGGACTCTGTCTTGGCGCCTTCGGACATACCATCGCTGTCCCGATCGTTGTCATTGCGTCTCGATCAGAAGGAGAAGCTCTTGGACTCTGTCTTGGCGCCTTCGAAGACACTGAAGAGGGAAGATTCTGACATTACAGTTATTGCTCGAACATCATCCGTGCAGTTAAAGACGGAGGATTCTGACTTTACCTACATGGCGCGACAATCGAGCTCAACGGACACTGTCGATCCTGCATACCTTCTCAGAGACGTAGGGCTGCCTCCACCTCTAGAGGACGCGGTTGTTCCTTCTCCCCTTTTACCACAAGAAAACGAATCCGATTCGACTGTGTTTCCTCCTGAGGAGGACGCAACTGAGACTGCCGTGCCTGCCCCGGAAGATGAGTCGACTGAGGTTGTGTCTGAACAATCTGATCGGTTCGCATTCTTGTCGCACACAGGACGATGAGCCTCCTGCATTAATCGATGAAGAGTTCACACCCACAGGAATCCCGGTATGATTGTATCTTTGTATCCACTGATTGCAGCTTATCCATGGTGTGTCTTTCCCAGGAGTGGATGACTGAGGAGCAAGCGGCCGATATGGAGGCAGAGGCGCGGGTCCTGGGTACCGGGGAGGAATACGAAACACCTGACGGAGAGACTGCGCGCGATTGGAACATGGAGGATCTGCACTCTTCAAACGAACCGCTGTTTCAGCTTATGGTGCTGAATATACCGAGGATGAAGCGGAAACGCCGACAGCCAACACGTCCTTATAATAGGATAACGCGACCGGTTGGCGCCATCAGGCAGCAGCGACCCAAAGCGTTCGGCAAGCAGCTTGGCATGACGTATGCGGAGCTGGACCATCATGTCAAGTCATTCTGCTGCGCAAAGTGGAAGTGTTACTCCTTTTTGAACACGCTCGACGTAATGGATGCTCGTGCTAAGATTTGTTGTATTTCATTGAGCGAGCTTTACACATGGGTTGTTGGTCAGCTTGAGGCATTCCAGACCAACAAGGGAACCTTTCAATACTTGTATCAAACTGAGGAGGTATGCAGAACCGCGTGGCAGCGGATCCATGGGGTCGGGGATGCGATTGTTAAGAGGGCCCACAGAATGCTCGCTTCTGGTACGAAGGTGTTTGCGAAGTCGTCCACGCCCTATCCTGAGGTCTCGGACATTATCTGCGTGTTACTCTGCGAGAAGTTTGGAGAATCGCCAGAGATCTGTAGCGACGGGCTCTGGAAATTGCAGACCATGGCAGCGGACGCTGGAGTGCAAGAATACGTCATTGGGCACTGGAAAGAAGCTTGCGAGAGGCTTGGTGCATCCCCCCGAGTGGACAGGAATCGGCCTCCTGATCGGAAGACCATCGACATATGTTGGCGACAGGATTACAAGCACGTCAAATTCATCCGAGGTACCATCGCGTTTCAATTTGCTAACGAGCGAGAAAAGACAGTCGGCTTCTTGACAATGTTGGTCTAGATGGGGACTTTGCTAAAGACGAGATCTGCACAGAACTAGCTGCGGAACATGCAAGGGGCTTCAAGTCCGAGGCGGAGGCCCAGGACTGGCGTCGCCGTAGTCGGCTGCATCATAAACTGCAACGATCCAACAGGATCTCGATCATGGGAAGAAAGAAAAGTGCACCCAATGATCCTCATTCATTGATCCTATCAGCAGACATGAAGCCACCGGTCAAGGTCCCGTCCTGCCGCCGTCTTTCCAAGGACTTCAAGAAGAAGTTTGTTCTGCGCCTCTGTGTGGGTATGGCGACTTGTTACACCACAGACACTCATTTCATTGTTTCGTATCTGGAGGGAGCCATTGCCAAAGGGGTCAACGCTAACATTACGATGCTGGCAGCCCTTGTTCACTGGGCTACATGGAATCCCGCAACCATGGCTTCGTGGAAGCTGTTTTTCGAATGGGACGGTGGCAGTGAGAACACAGCCTGGCCGTTGCTTGGGTACTGCTGCAAGATAGTGGACGAAGGCGTCAAAGGTTGGATCGAAACCCACCGCAATCTCAAAGGGCATGGACACGACGGCGACGATCAAGACTTTCGTGTCATGGATATGGGATGGAAAAGTAGCTTTTTCACCACCAACCTAGCCCAGGCACTCCTGAAGCTTCTGTTGGC
>WBZZ01006410.1:107500-127500 GCA_019918135.1 Paulinella micropora | reverse complement strand
ACCCTCCACCTTTATCACAAACAAGTATGATATGAGAAAAAAATTCTTCGCAAGCAAGGGGTTTTGTTTTTTTTTGAATAAAGTAATACACACTAGTTTATACTCCTATGTGCCAAAGGAGTTTAGTGGATATACCACTTTTTATATAGCATAGTTGTTCCTCACTTGGAACATATCATTTCCATTTTCAACATTCATATCTTCGTCATTATCGTTCTTATCTCTGATGTATTTCATTAGAGAACGGTTGAAAGACAATCCTTCTTTATCTATACCATCAAAAATACGGTCTTGTATTTCTATCTTAAACTCAGAACGATTTTCTTTTCTCCAAGCATAAAAAAGTCTGATTTCTTTTTCTTTTTTGAATAATGTCATTCGTCTTTTTTGTTTAAACATTCTGTCATTTTCAACCTTTTCACTTTCCTTATCAAGTTTGCGAATTACGTGATTAATAGCACTTAATTTGATGAGGTGTGGTTGTTTTTTTTCATTCAATAAATCAATTTCTCGGTCAATCTTATTGATTTTTTCTTCACAAACTATTTTGCTTTTTTTTAGATTGGTTTTACTCTCTTTGTTCGCCTCAAAGATTTCTAACCAATCTTCTTTCGTTCTTTGTTCTTTCGTGATCAGACTTTCAGTCATTTTATTTTTTGCGGTAATGCGGTAAAATGGTACCTCCCCACCGCGGAGTGTTTGGCCAACTTTTTTTCTGGATTTTCATTCCGTTTGCCTAAATTACATTAACTATTTCCAAAAATTCGCCCCGCAACTCCGGCCCCAGAAATAAAAAAGGAAATTGCTAAAAAACCGACAACCTAAACCGAAATCACGTGTCAAGAAAAAAGAATTTTTGTCAATCTCCCAAAATCTCCCAAGTCAAGAAGTGGATGATTGCGAGAAGCAAGAAGGACACCGAGGAGCTCTTCGCCGACTTGATGGACAACTTGACCGACACCCTTGGGAGGGCTGAGTTGAAGAATGCCCCAGCAGACCCCGCCCCCGCAGACACCGACCCCGCCCAAGTCCCCGCCGACCCTGTCCCCGCAGACACCGACCCCGCCGTCCCTGCCCAAGTCCCACCCGCCCCCGCCCAAGTCCAGCTCCCCCGCGGTTTCAATACTTACGAAAATATCGGACATTTCTTTCACGAGGACAAAAGATACATCCAAATTGAAAGAAATTTTATCACCTCGGGCAAGCAAGTTTACACATTTCGCGAGATGAAAGAGATGCGGGAAATAATTGAAGGTAGAAAGGTGAAAAAGAGAATTTCTTTTTCGCTTACGGTGATGTGAACAGGGCAATTGCGAAGCCGAAATACAAGCAACACTTTCTTGTGTGTATCGGGGATGAGAAGAATTAATTATTTTCAACTCCATCACAGCAATCGGTAGGGTTTTGAAGGAGAGAACCAGCGATATAGTCTGGATACTTCCAATCCGCTTTTTTCATTAAATTACAAATCAAGTATTACTCTTGCTTTTCTTTCTCTCCTGCTCGTCCTTAAATTCTCCGGTTGTATGTCTTCCCGGTTTAATAATTCTTTCGTTTTCTTTTCTTTTGTTATTTCTTTAACTTGTTCGTTAATTTGTTTTTCTTCGTCCGCCGGTTTATCAAATTTGGTCTTCAATAGTTCCCTTGGACTCACCAACTCGTCTGAATTTGATATTAATTTGAACCCAGAACGGCCTACTACGGTGTAAATTTGTTTACTATATTGCTTCCCCCCTTTTGAAAATAAATTTCTTTTTAATTCCTTTCTCACTTTATCGCCCTTTTCAAATTCGTCAATAAGACCGTCCCGTTGAATAAGTTGTTTATTTTTATTAACACCCTTAAATACATCAATCGGCCTATTTTGAATTGTTCTATGAAACCTCATATTATAAGCATCAACCATATCATCAATCCAAGAAAACCAATCAAAATTGCCATTAGTTTCAAATAGAATATCAAGCCACCGTCTTATAGTCCGTATTACTCTATCTACGATAGCAAGAGCCCGATGGTCGCCAACTTCAACCGTCCTATGGTCAATATTGTTTTCTCTGAAATAATCTTTTACAATTCCTTTATATTCACTTCCACTGTCGGTAGTAATGCTTTCCGGTGTATATGGTATTGATTTTAAAGCCATATAAACTTCCTTAGCCGTTTTGTTTTTAAGTGGTTTAATGATTAAAAATCTGCTGTGAGTGTCAATCCAAAATAACATCCAAGCATAGCCTTTATTTCCTTTCTTGTCTTTAAGTTTTGACATATCCGCTAAATCTACAAATACTTGTTTAAGTGGTTTGTCCGACCATATCGTATTCCATTTATCAGTCGGTAATCTTTTTTGGTAATGAATTTCAAGTGCTTGTTGCTCCTTTCTTTCATTCTCTTCATCTACAACTTCATCCGTGCTATTGTTTTGCGGATTGCTGTGTTTGTAATCCATCTAATACTTAATGACCTTATATATTAATCTTCATTATTTTTTTCCTCCATCTTATATAACTATGGATATAAAACTTTTCAATGCTGACTGTCTGGACCAGATACCAAAGATAGAAGACAAAGTTAATTTGGTTGTGGTTGATTTACCATATGGGCAGACTGCTTGCGAGTGGGACAGGGTCATAGACTTAAAGCGAATGTGGGTAGAACTTAAAAAAGTATGTAAGCGGAACTGTATATATGTTTTCTTTACTACTACTAAATTCGGCTACAAACTTATTCAATCTAATGAGGGTTGGTTTCGGTATGACCTTGTATGGGAGAAAAGTAAAAAAGCTGGTTTCTTATCTGCTAATAAAATGCCACTTAGAAAACACGAAATGATTTATGTGTTTGGCGATGATGGTGTAGATTTAGAAGTATCGCAGAATTTAGGACTTCGTGAATACTTCGGAAAGATTAAGAAACATATAGGAAAAACTAAAAAAGAAATAATGAATGAATTTGGACAATGTGTTGACCACTGTTTCAGAATCTCATCATCTCAATTCACTCTACCAACAGAACAGATATATAATCAATTCATAGAGAAATATAAGATAAACGAAATGGAAGGTTTCAGAGAGTTTAAAGAATTAAAAACAGAATGGGGGTGGAAATACACATACAACCCGCAGAAAACGGAAGGTAAACCATATAAGACAAAAGGACAAATTCTCCCAAATTTTGTGTATGGAGAACAAGTGTATAATCCACCAGTAAACAACAAAGGCGACCGCTTTCCTCATTCAATCTTATGTTTCAACAACCCACATAAAACATTACACCCCACACAGAAACCAGTTGAACTATGTGAGTGGCTAATTAAATCATATTCAAACGAAGGCGACTTAGTGCTAGACTTTACTATGGGAAGCGGGACGACTGGCATCGCTTGTATAAATACTAAACGGCGGTTTATAGGTATTGAGAAAGATAAAAACATATTTGAAACAGCGAAAAAAAGAATAGACGAACACAAATTAATATTTAATCACACCTAATGCTTTATCCTTATATATTGCTCTTTCTTTTTTTCAAGTTCAAAACAATAATTAGAACAAAACTCATACATATAAAACCAATCAAAACTATCATCAATGGCCGTAATCTGGCGGTTCGCTAAACACAGTGTTAATCCACACACATAGCAACTAGTGAAGTCATACATACGATGATTATATAGGTAGTCCATAATGTGTAAGCGAACATCTAACGGTAGGTTTTTTATCTTGTTCATATATATTAGAACTTTAAAAATATCTTTGAAACATCATTGTTTTCTTTTTTTGGTTTCTCGGGTTGTTGGTTATAAACATTGACACTAACACGGCTAGACTTCTTACCGCCTTTCTTAGGCTTAGGCTCTTCTTCCTCGCTTTCCTCGCTCTCACTCTCGCTCTCCTCTTCCACTTTCTTTTTTACCACCTTCTTCGCCTTCTTCTGTTTAGTCTTTAATTTAATACCCGCAACCCGTTGGGCAACGATATCTACAAAGTCTTGTTCTACTTCCTCATCCGAACTGCTCTCCTCACTTTTCTCTCCGTCTCTTCCATCTATCATATCCTTAGCCAACTGTTTCTTAGACACGTGGTCCATCTTTTCATCATTGGTCATTTCTTTCACATTCTTAGCCTCTTCCTCCGCAAGTAGCTCACGGGCCCTCTCAATCTTTCTCTGCCTAGCATACTGTTTCTTCATTACAGTTGCTTTTTCAAGGTTCTTTATGGCAATCTCTCTATTTCCTCTTGGCATTTCGGTTGTATATCTAACCAAAAATAATTTTGATTCGGATTAATTATTATCCAATTTATATACAATGGGCAGTCAATATAAATCGCTCTTAGGCTTGTCTGAAATTGCGGTGGACTCTTTAAATATAGCCAACCTTGATTTAACAAATACGAACATAGTGGGCTTAAACACAGATAGGGTGCCAGAAGATGCCGACCCCGTAAATCTTTATTTTACCAACAGCCGATTTGACGCACGACTGGCTACCAAAAGCACAACGGACATAAAAGAAGGACAAAATTTATACTACACAGATGGTAGATTTGACACAAGATTTTCAAACAAGTCAATAGATGCTTTAAGTGATGTAGTCATAACAGGCACCCCCGCCGATAACCAATTGCTCATTTATAGCACGGGTCAATGGCGCAACACAAACTCACCATTTTTGAGATTAGACGGTCTCACTATGATGTTTGGAGATTTAAATATGGGAGGTTTTAATGTAGTAAATGTAAATCTTGTTGATGGTATTGATGTTTCCGCCCTTGATGCTTCTGTGGTTAAACTAACAGGCAACCAAACAATAACAGGAGCAAAGAATTTTTCTACGAATAGACTGAGAGTGAGTGGCAATACGGCACCAACTTCTGGGGCGGGTATAGAATTAGCATACGACAGCGATGTCAAAGCTGGTATATTAACTTCAATTGATAGAGATACAGTCGCATATAAACCATTTATATTTGGAGGTGATTCATTTTATTTTGGCGGAGGGTCGGGCGATATATTTACCATTTCAAATACGGAAGTAAAGACAATGAAACCGCTAAATATGAACAGCCAAAACATTACTTCTGTCGGCACATTAAATGGAAAATCTGTGAGTGATTTGCTTTCAGAACATACGGCAAACAATGCCAAAGTGTCCGCAGATGCTTCAATAGATACACACAGCGACGTATTAATCACAGGCACACCAGCCGATAACCAATTACTCATTTATTCAACCGGACAATGGCGAAATGTTGCTTCACCTTTTCTGAGACTAGACGGAACAGCGAGTATGACGGCGGGATTAAATATGGGCGGATTTTCAATAACAAATGTAGGCAGTGTTGATGGAATTGATGTTTCCACCCTTGATACGAATGTAGTTAAACTAACAGGAGACCAAACCATTGCAGGAAATAAAACATTTAGTGATAAAATAACAACATCATCAGGCAAACCGATAATCATAGGCAATACAACGAAAGGAATAGGAACGACAGGTGGCTTAGAATTGTATGGGACATTTAATAACAATATAACAGGAGCGCATATACAAGCGATTACAACGGAAGATATTTATCCTACTTTTCAACTAACTAATTTAGCACATAATAACATAAATATGACATTTGATGCTTATTTAGATGCTGGCGGATGGAAATCAAGTTATGCTAGCTCTAATTTCCTAATTAGTAAATGGAATAATAAACTTAGATTTTTGTATGATAGCGGAGGAAGTGCTGGGAATGCTATTGGTTGGAATCTTGCTCTGGAACTTGACACGGTAGGATTGCTAACAACAAAAGCAATAACGGCGAGCGGATTAATAACGGCAAATGCTGGATTAAATATGGGCGGGCAAAGTATAACGAATGTTAATTTGGTTGATGGCATTGATGTTTCCACCCTTGACACTTCGGTTGTTAAACTGACAGGAGACCAAACCATAGCAGGTAATAAAAAATTTACTTCAACAATAGAAGTGCGGGGCGCCACAGCTCCAACTGCTTTTGATGGTATCGGTATTGCCTTTGATACGGCGACAAATATAGGAGAGATTGTGGCACAAAAAATAGCAACCGCTGCCTATTATCCAATACAAATAACTGGTTCGTATGTAGAGTTGTATTCAGGTGATAATGTAATTGCTACCGCAACTGGCACTACATTATCTTTGAATAACAGAAAAATAACAAATTTAGCCACACCAACAGCAACGACGGACGGGGCAAATAAAAGTTATGTAGATACATTAGACGGACAAAATGTTAAACTAACAGGAAACCAAACCGTAGCAGGAATTAAGACATATAGTAGTGGTCTTGAAATAACTGGAAATTCAACGAACGCAACGACAAGGGGGGTATTCGTGGTCTTTAACTCCACAGCCAATATAGGAACTATCGGTTGCCTTAATATGAGCACGGGCGTAAATTATGACTTTGAACTAAATGCGAAAAAAGTAAGTTTCGTTATTGATGGTGCGATAGTCGGTTGGGTAAATGCTTCGGGGCTAGATTGTAATAGTAGCAAAATTGCCAACCTTGGAACTCCGACATTAGCGACAGACGGAGCGACAAAAGGGTATGCGGACACATTGGACGGGCAAAATGTAAAACTAACAGGAGACCAGACAATAACGGGAATTAAAATATTTAATGGAAGTAGAAATGATATAAGAGCACTAAATTTGTTAAGCCAAGCCGATTTCAATAATGTTGATATCATTAATGGAGGAAATATTACATACAATGGGGCAAGGATATTGAACCAAAAAGGAGGAGATATATTCTTTTCTCAGACAACGGGCGATTGGCAGTCTTTCTTATATACTTTAAATACTGCTTCAAGCGGAACCACAAACCAAAGAGGCTACCTATTCACTAATGTAGCATTTGATGTAAAAGGAGCAGGACTTTATATTTCAAAACTTTTGGATAATAAGTCTGCTTCGTCTGACATTGTCCGTTTCAACAATGCTGGGGGTATGAGGTTTTATGGTGCTTTGGATATGAACAGCAACAGCATAACAAGTGCTGGAACAATTACTTCAACTGCTGGTATAACTACAACAACATTAACGGCGAGTGATAATATAGTAGTGGGAGCAGGTAAAAAAATATTCGTAGATAGAAATGCGAATGCTAATAATAAATTAGTTGTATTTGATGGAAATAATAACTCTACGACTGAGTTCCAGGGATTCGGAACAGCGAATGCTACTTTAATTTACAATATTCCTTCCGCTAATAGTCACGTATTTTATGTTAGTGGAACAACTGAATTATTTAGAATTAATAACACAACAATTACGGCTTCAAAGTCAATAACAGCAAATGCGGGAATATCCGTTAACAATAGTTCGGTAGACATAAGAGGAGAAGCGAGAAGTGGGTCTCACGCTACACCAGTAGGATTATATGTCACAGCCAATCTTGGTCAATCTTCTGGCGGTGTTGAATTTAGACACAGCAACGGGACACCGGGAGTTGGTTTTGGTTATAATTCAATATATGCTACGGGGAGCAGCACAAACCAAGATTTAAATTTTTATGCTAGGGGAACAGGAGTAATCTACGCTCAGAGTGATACAAGCCTAACAACAGCATCCAGCGGATTTTTAACATTAAGAAAAAGACCAGGCAATACGACAAACCCACAAATATTTATGAAAGCAGGAGACTCATCAGGTTATGCGGTGGTAATGAATACAGGTGGTTTATTACACGCTTGGTCAACTTCACTATCAAATGGTGAAAACAATACAGGATATGTTTATATTGCAGCAGGAGCGAATGTTTGGTCTTCTGGTTCAGACAGGAGGCTAAAATCAGATATTAAAACATTAGACTGCGGAGATTGTTGTGATAAACTTATGAAAATAAACTGCTGTTCATATTATTTGAAATCAGACGAAAATAAACAGAAAAAGAACCACGGATTTATTGCGGATGAAGTAAAAAAAGTATTTCCAGAATTTGTATCTGAAAGTGGAATAAAAGCAGGCGATGGAAATGGAAACTTTGAAGGTATATCATACACTGACTTCATACCAATATTAGTCAGTGCTTTTCAACACATGGCGGAAAAGGTAGATAATTTAGAAAAAGAAAATAAAACTTTACTTAATATATTAAAACCAACCAATTAGCAGAAATACGAGCAGTCGTTTTCCCGTAAGGACAAGCCCTTACAATCCCAATATAGTTTTTGAGATTGTAAGTGGTTTTTGTAAAAAAGCACTTACTATGCCGCCCAGACTACACCCACCGCCACCTATGATTGATTTGGCGGATGGCGAACTCACACCAGAGTTGAAGAACCGTGTTTTGGATATTTCGTTGAAGAATGAAGAAAAAAAAATTGACCACGAATTGGAGGATAACTGGAATTGTTGTTGTGTAAAAAATAGACCAACTGACAGCAGAATGATTAAGTATCTGTTTCAAATGGCTATCATTATAGCAATCATTACGATTTGCTTAGTAAAACTTGCTAAACATAACCTACCTTGCGAGCAGACTAATGTATATGTCGGTATCCTTACACTCTTAATCGGTATCATTTTACCTTCCCCTTCTTCAAGTAAGAAGTGAGCATTCAGACGAATAGACTTTATACCAAGAGCTATCACCAGCACAGATTAGCGGAATAGCTTCATCAAAACTCACACACCAGTCGCTCATCGGCTTATACACACATCCCTTTTGGATACAATAAACACAACTTTCATTTTTTTTAACACTGACCCGCGAATAGAAATTACAGGCAGTCCGAGCAGAAATATTAATTAATAAAAAGTTTATAAAGATTAGTATAGAGGGCATCACGATGGCAGACTATAAATACCAAAAGATTATTTTTCTCAGTAATGATTTTGTTGGCGATAGCAAGACATTTGACAAAAACATTCAAATGAACTTTACACCAACAAGAATGAATGTTAAGTTTATCCACTATATGAATGACTTGACTGAGACGAAAACAAAAATCCTTTATATGGACCGCATTGGGATTATTGGCTCATTCGCAGACAGTGATATGGCAAACATCTCCAATCTTAGCTACAACTTAGGTATTATTAATTGGACCGACGGGCAATACACTTTTAAAGTGCTTAAAACGGATAATGGCAATATTGAGACTGAGCCCTTAGACGGAAGAATTGTTATTTGTTTAGAATTTTTGGGTTGATAAAATATAGAGTGATGGAGAAAATTAATGATATACGAGTTAGACCAGTTAAGCAAAACGGAGATGGAGACAAGTTGGCAAAAGGATATAAGTTGTTTGATGAACCGTATGCCAATATATTTCTTCTCGCTCGTAAGAAGAGTGGCAAGACGACCGCACTGTTTGAAATCCTGAAACGAACGACGGACAAAAAAACAAGGATTGTTATTATTGCCAGCATGATACACAAGGACCACATCTACAAAGAAATGGTTAAGCACTTCAAGAAGAAAGGCAATCCAATGGCGATATACACATATTTGAAAACGGACGGATACAGTGTGATTGATTACGAGTTAGACAAGCTGAATAAACCCGATGAAGAGCAAGAAGGCGAGGTTGTGCGGGACGAGAAAGAAGAACCGAAGCCCAAGTTTTTATATTTTGGAAAAGAGGAAAAGAAAAAGGAGGTAGGCGAAAAAGTGGAGAGACCGAGCAAATACATCACACCAGAAGTCGTGTTCGTGCTAGACGATTTGGGTAGCGGACTCAGAGATAAGTCTGTTAGTGATTTATTGAAGAAAAACCGCCACTACAAGTCAAAGGTTATTATTAGTTCGCAATACCTACAAGACCTTAGACCTGAGGCGATAAAACAATTAGACTACATTTTAATCTTTCCAGGTCAAAGTGTGGATAAAATGGAACTTGTATATAAACATTTAGACCTTGGCTATGACCTAGACTACTTCATTGAAAAATACCACGAGGCGACGAAGGAACGATTTAACTTTTTGTATGTTGATGCGGTGTCTGATGATTTACGAAAGAACTTCAATATTCGTTTTAAGTAATTTTATATTATTTATTTTTTTCTGCTGGGCAATATATAGATGCCAACATCACCAGTGATTATTTCACAACCAGCAGGATATAACATCGGATACAATCCTTCACCAATTACAAAGATGCCACAAGCAGGAGGGAAAAGAAAATCAAAAAAGAAACAAACAGGAGGGAAAATTAACTGGAAAAAAGTAGAAAAAGCAGCCACAAATGTTGAAAGATGGTTGAGAAAGAACAAAGCTATTTCAAGGGGTGCTACTTTTCTGAGTGATGTCGGAGTGCCTTATGCGGACCGTGTAGCGAAGGCGGCGGCGAAACAGGGATACGGCAAGCAACGAGGTGGAGCTGTTAAGTTTCGCTAACCCCCAACCCGATTGATGTAAAATCTTATATTAATTTTTTTTACTCAATATAATAGTAGTAATGAGAAGTAAGCCAAAGAAGAAACGACCGCCGAGGATATACAGAGCCAAAGATGGCCGACCGTATATTAAAGTGAAAGGCAAACGAGCATATCTCAACTTTGGCGAGAAAACGAATGACCTTTCAACACTTCAAATTGTTAAACTTTTTCTGAAATATATGAACAAACCCCGAGGGAAACGAAAAGAAAAAGCCTGCGAGAAAGTGGTTGTATCCGACTTCAACCGTCTTGAATACGAGAACCGCAATCAGATACAAGACAACTTACAGAAAAAATATGACCTGATACACGAGCAGGAAGAAAAGGAAAAGAAGAAAAGGGATGAGATAGAAGAAGAAAAGAAAAGGTTGGAAATAAAATAAATGAAAGACCTTGAAGAGAAAGAAGAAGAAAAGAAAAGGAGAGAGAGAAAAGAGGATGCTGAAATGAAGGAAAGACGAGAAGAAAAGAAGAGGGAAATAGCAAAACTACAACGAATTAATATGGAATTAATAGAACACCAGAAAACAAACAATCTTTTGACAATGCCTACGACACCAGCACCAAAAAGGACTAAAACATCTGCCAAAATAAAAGATGTAACTGACGAACTGAAAGCGAAAGACTCAAAATATAGGCAAATAGAACGGGAAAAAATCGTTAATGAAATGATAGATGGGCGTAGAGTCAAACCGTGGCCAACTAATAAGGTAATAATAAATAAACTAGCAGAAGTAGGAATTAATATCCCGATTGTTAAATCTGGCAAAAATAAGTCTAATTACAAAAATTCAATGAAACAGTTTCTTTACAATCACAAAACAACGGTCGGAATAAAAACACCAGCGGATGGATGTGCTAGGTTTGGTGCTTGGTTTTCTAAGAAAATAGCAAAAAAAAATTTAGCACCACCGCCATTTCCACCAGCGGAAGAAAAAGAAGAACCACAACCAGAACCACAACCAGAACCACAACCAGAACCACAACCAGAACCACAACCAGAACCACAACCAGAAGAACCAGAAGAACAACCGCCAGCAGACGATGAGGATGTGAAAGACTTAATAACTCAATTCCAAAATATACCACCACCGTTAGAAGACGACAAAGAACAAGGCGGGACGGGCTACCGCGGGCTAATGACAGACGAAATAGATAACATTATGAAAAAGCACGATTGGTATTTGGGGACAGTAGCCAGCGACGAAATAAACAAATTGAATCCAGAAAAAAGAAAGAAGTATGGCTTTATTATGAACTTAGATAAGTCTAGTCAAGCGGGCTCACATTGGATTGCTGTTTATTGCTCATTAGATGGCGATAGAAGTATAGAGATATATGACCCGCTCGCACTGTATAAGCCTACTGACCTATTTCTACACCAAATGAAACAACTTATTGAAAAGAGTAAGCCGAGCACATACCTGCTTATGAAGGTTAATCAGGTTAAAAACCAATCAAACACCTCAGACACTTGCGGATGGCATAGTATTAGGTTTCTTAAAGAAAGAGCTAAGGGAAATCGCTTTAAATTTGCCAGCGGTTGGACTGACTTAAAAGAAGACGAAGCGGATGAGTTGAAAGCACAGAACGGCTACGGCTTTGATACTTTCATTTAACCCCCTCCGTTGTGGTAATTAAAACAAAAAAATATATTTTCTATTATATATCCAAAAATAGAGGTGATGGATTATAGGGGTGGGCGAAGTAGCAATATTTACTATGTCAATAGCAAAAATAGGATAAACGGCACGGACAGTGATTTCACTCACTCAATTGATATGAAAGGGTTAGACAATCCTAGCCATTGTAAGATACTTCATATCTATGTTCCGAAGTCGTATTACTCTGTGGCAAGTCCTTACAACACTTTTATTCTGAGTGAAGATGGCAACGAGGCACTGATTACCATACCTGAGGGCAACTACACAATGAACAACTTAAAAAATAAGCTAGCCGAGGTGCTAACCGCAGAAAGCCCCAATGACTACACATACACAATAACAAGCAACAACACCAACACCGACCCAGAAGACGGCAAGCTATTATTTACTGTGGCAGACAATCCCATTAACATTCAACCGCGGTTTGTTTTTGACGACGAAACAAGGGTCCACGAAATTATGGGGTTTGAGAGGTCCTCTACTTATTTCTTTGCTAATAATACCATTAGGTCACCAAATGTCATAATCTTGACGGGTGAAAAAACATTGTATCTACAAAGCGACCTCGTTGGGGAAGGTGATAATCACGTGCTCCAAGAAATATACACGGCGAATGAAATCCCGTTCGGTTCTGTTTTATACGACGGCTCGGGTAGTGAATACGGAAAACGGCTATCTACGAGTTCAAGCAATGTATATCGGTTTTACTTAACCGACGAAAACGACCAACCCATTAACCTCAACGGTTTGGGTATTGTAATGACATAGTTAATTTACAGGGAAACGAATTATTTTAATTTATTTACATCATTTTTTAATTTGTTAAAAAGCCGATAATTAGTAGGGACACCCTACAACCCGCAAGTGTTTTTTTTAGATCGTAAGTTAACAATTAATTTTAGAATTATTTATTTTTTCTCGTATTACAATATATAGAGACCTTTTAAAAATCGTTTTTTGAGATCGTAAGTGGTTTTTGAAAAAAAGCACTTACAAAAAATGCCGACACAACACGGAGGCGAACTAGATTTCAGCAAGACTGACTACATCAGTGCTTCTTATCGTTTGAATAAGCTTAACCCACGAGAAAGCAGTAATGGAAATGTCACTATTACCTCTGCGGGAGGACAAGAAAGCACATTTGACCTTATTAGTCGCCCATTTAACTTGGCTAGGTCTGTGTTGAGTTTTACTTACACTATCCCAGACACGGATACTAAATACAAGGCTTATATGGATTGCCTTGCTCCTATTAGACAAATTCAACTTCAAACCCGTAGCGGAGTTTATCTGTGCGATTTGAACTATGTTGGAAATATTACGAAGATGATTTGGAAGCCTGAGACTTCGCTTAAAGACTTTCTCGCACTTGAAAACCACGATGTCGGCACTGGTGCTGGCTGTATGCTTCAAAAGTGTAATGCTGACAGCAAGATTGATATTGACATTACAGACAGAAAGGCGACTGTTCTTGATGCTAATGCCGCAGTTGGAGACCTTCAAGCAGATATGGCTAATATGTTTCAACCTCCTTCAACTAATGCCCACCGTCATAATGATGCTCTTATCGCGGCTGGAACTGGAACTCCACTGCCTGTTAATGTGCCTTACAGTGAGGCGAAGTATTTTACTGCTGGTGCTTTGGGCAATAATGCTAATGCTGGTGATATGGCTATTAAAATCAAACTTAATCTTGGTATGCTTTACAACACTATTTTCGCCCTTGATAAAACTATTATGTTTCCTGAGATTTTGACGATGCGCATTGTCTGGAACGGTTCTGCGAAGATTTATTATTCTGGTGCTGACCCGCTAAGTCCTGGTGGCGGTGCTGCCATCGCTGCTGGTGCTGAGGATGTTGCTGTTAGCAATCTTAACTTGTTTCTTGCTGTTGAGCAGAACCCTGGTGTCATTCAATCTATTCAAAGCCAGATTGCGGGCGGTGGTATGAGTTTTGATATTGATTACCCCTATGTGTATAAGAATACTATTGGAACTGCTAGCGATGGTAAATCAACTGAAAACCAAAACATTATTATGCGATTTGACCGCGGGCACGGGCAGAGGTTGAAGAAGATTTATCACAGTGTGTTTAATTCTACCGAAAGTGTAAATACCGCTTATGACAATGATGTAAATGATGAGCGGTCTGCTACGGGTGCTGTTGTTGCCGATGCTAAGCGAAAGGTTGTCTCATTCTACACTACCCTTGATGGAGCGAGACAGGAAGAATTTGATGTATCTGTGGCTAACCTTGAAGACTATATGATTATGAAGCCGAGGTTGGAGGGTAGTGCCTTGATGAATTCTAATGTGTATCAATACAACTGGGTTTATGCTAATTGCTGGGATAACAACCGCCCTCTGTGGAGCAAGGACCAGAACGAGATTAGCGGGCTTGACTTAACTCAGGAACGGCGATGGGAGTTTATTGGAACCTGCCGAAACAAAGTCCATTCTCACTTCACTCTGGCTATTACTCAACGAACTGTGAGTGTGAAGGAAAATGTAATTACAATAAGTTAAGAAGTAATTATTAAATTTTGATAGTTAATTTATTTTTTTGATAATATAGGAATTATGTCAACTCACCAGCGAAATTTAGTCGCCCAAAATCCTGACGGCGACTTCGTAAATGTCAAAGTCGGGTATGATGGACACATTGAAACCAACAATATGAAAACCGCCTTTGGTGAAGCATTAACAAGTTCATTAACACCAGTATTACAGGAAATCTTTCCATACACAGTCAATACACGGATATGGACGAAAACAGAAACGAAGGCGACCGTTTCATTTAGCAGTAATATGGCTGAATTAAAAACAACCGCAGATGCTACTGCCGATGCCATTATGGTAAGCAAAAAAAAAAATTAAATACAGAACAGGGATGGGAGTTATGTGCCGCTTCACTGCCTTATGGACTACGGACGAAACCAAGGACTACTATTCATTTATTGGCATTGGTGATAGTGTATTAGATAATGGTTTCTATTTTTACAAGACTAAAAATGACGGAATGAATATTCTCCACACCAAAGCAGGAGTGCCTACCTTGGTTCCACAAGCGACTTGGAACGACCCGTGTAATGGCACAGGAGATATGCCTAATATGGATTGGACGAAGGGAAACGTATTTCAAATTCAATTCCAATATTTGGGCTTTGGTGCTATTAAGTTTTCAATTGAGAATCCAACAACGGGCGCATTCCAGCAAGTCCATATGATTAAGTATGCGAATGCCAACACTGGTGTCAATCTTCGTAATACAACTCTCCCATTTGTGGCACGAATATTTAATAATGGTGGAACTGGAATACAAAGTTTGAAAACGGCTAGTTGTAGTATGTTTATTGAGGGACCAAACACGGTTAATACAAGTATTACAAACGAAGCAGAAGGAGATGAAAAGGCGAGCACCACTGAAAGCCCAATCCTCAGCATAAAAAATAAAACAACTTTTGATGGAGGTGCGACAAATTATTCAATTGTTTATCCAACTCTCGTGAGCATTTCAAACGAAGATGCCAAAGTTAATATAGTGCGAATTGTAAAAACTACTGGTGCCCTTACGGCGGAGAACTTCGCTGATATTGATGCTAAAACTTCAATCGTATCAAAGGACACCTCTGCGACTGCCCTAGGTGGTGCTACTATAACGGACGTAATTCTAAAACTGTATGTTAATGCTACTTCTAGCCAACTTATTGACTTGCAAACCTATGACATTCAACTCGCACCTGGCGAAAATCTAACATTTTTACAAAAGTCTGTATCTACTGTTAATAATGGAGGAAATGTGAGTGTTATCGTTAATTTCTTAGAAGACCAATAATTAATTTTTGTAATATTTTTTTCTAATATAATAATATAGTAATATCGTCTATCGCCGTAGGAGGTATGTATCGTCGTAAGTTGTATGTTGTGGGTGGTAGGCGGTTTCTAACAAAAACATCTATCAAATCCTACATAAGAAGAATGATAAACAAATATAACGATGGTGAAGTGCTGAACCCAGAAGATAGCAAGTTCGTGCTAGAGCTAATAACCCATCATCCTTGTCTAAAAAATGGCATCGTTGATGTTGAAAGTAATTTGACCACGGGGAGAAAACACTTTCGTGTAGATGGTAAGCCGTTTTCGTGGAATTGCTGCGTTGACCTCATAGGCCTTAGCAAATTAAAAAAAATGGCGAGAGTGATAAAAGAAGCGAGCAGAAATACAATAAGACCTCAAATACAAGAATATCTTGACATTGTGGCTATTGATGTATTCGTTGAACCACGATACATATGCGAAATAAGTGGTGATATATATGAGCAGGTTGATGTCCACGTAGACCACCACTTTGACATCATACAATTCAAAGACATCCTTCAACAATATCTTGAAGTAAATAGAGAATTAGAAGTTGAAGACGGTTTATTGAAAGAACCGCATTTCACCAAGTTTAGCGACTTTCACAAACAGAAAGCAATACTGCGAATTATAAAAAAAGAAATAAATATTAGAGGTAAAATGTATCTCATTCGTCAATGAATGTACTTTTTCAATTAGTCTTTATTTTGGACCCAAGGTTGACGAACTAACAATTCAATATATGGCTTGTCAATCTTTGCGATGTCTTCTATTTTTTTGCCTTTGTATTTCCCGAAATGAAACAAGTTTGGTTGAGCATTTCTCATTTCTTCAATCGCTTTTATTTCGTCGTGGATTACCTTTTGGACATCGGCAAGAGAAAACGATTTATTTTCGCCTTCAATTGAAAGTTGTTGGAACTTCTCACACAGTCTAGTGAGGGCGGACATAGTAGGGGGTATATAATAGGGAGGCAGGAAAAAATTAAATAAATAATAATATAGAATGAGCGAGTGGATAATCTTTGTTAAGGCTTACTCGGCTAAACATAACATAAGCTATGGTGAAGCATTGAAAAAAGCTGGTAAGGAATGGAAACGGCAGAAGGGAGGCAATGCGGATTTATCAGAGGATGTCTATTTGTCTTCGTCGGATAGAAAAGGTGCGGACGGATGGAAGCCAGTCGCCAGCAAAGAAAAGTCAACGGTGTATGAAAAAGATGGCAAAGCTATTGTAGCATTTAGAGGTTCAGTAGATAAGCGGGACCTACTAACCGATGTCGCATTGGTAAAGGGAGTATTAAAAAGAACACCGAGATATAAAGAAGAGCAGAAGCTGGTTGACGAAGTGATAAAGAAATATGGAAAAGATAATGTAGAGTTGACTGGTCATAGTCTTGGAGGAACAATAGCGAAAGACCTGAGCCGACAAACGGGTGTGAGGGCGACGACATACAATAAAGGCAGTAGCACAAAAGACCTCATTGAAGGAGTAATTGACCGAGTGGCGGTGAGGGTAAATCCAAAAGGGAAAAGGGCTAAGACTGCGAAGCTAACCACGAACTACCGAACCGCATTTGACCGAGTATCGTTAATGGGTGCTACGGCGGTTAATACCAGATTAGTGAAACCAAAAAAAGGAATTCATACAATTAGAAGTTTTAAGGGTAGGGGCAAAAAAATATATCTATAATTCAACCGCGAATGTGGAAGCCGAGTGGGATGCTGTCATTATCGTTAATGAACTTACGGCCCGCCCATTTATTCTCATTAACTTGTTTTTTAACATTCGTCATATGTAAAATGCTAAAATGTGGGACTTGTTGTTGTTTGCTGTTTCTATCAATGTGTATTTTTTTCATTTGGAAATCCTTTACATTTTCAACTGACCCGACTTTGTCCATCTTATCAAATGTGTCATAGTTTAGCTGATTAGCATCTAAGCCTTTACCCCTAAAATGGAAATATCTTTTAACTCCATTTTCAGACACTATTTTAACTCCTTTTGAAATATGCTTTAAGTCGTTCTTGGTCATTCCTTCCGTAAAGGCATCCTTCGTCGTGAATTCTAACATATATAGTTTCGGTGCTATCCACACACCTTTTATAATCTTACATCCATCGCCTAAGTCGTCCCCTATACCGCCGAGTTTCTTATTACCCATATTCTTGATATATCTAGCACATCTTGAATGAATTTGGAGGCTATCTGTGTCGGTGTAGTAGAAATCATCTTCAATGGTTCTGTTCGGGTTTGCTTCCTTAATATAGTTGAACATAATGCGACGGCTATATGCTAGAATGAATGCCCCATAGTGTGAAGGCTTTGTTATGCTACTCTCTAATAAGATTGGATTGCGAGGTAGACCTGATATGTGCCATAAATCCTTTCCTTCTTGGTCAGTAAATTTAACTATGTCAGTTATTTGATTGCTATTCCAGAATTTCCAGTAATCTTCATTGGTTTGTATATATGTTGTTATTGAAGGTATCGGTCTCTGTATCATCTTACCGTATAGACTATTCATAAACAACTTGGCGAGCAAATATTGCGGGCTACCTTTCTCAGCATTTTCCTTTGCCTTAAACATATCGTCTATGTATTTGGCGAAGACACATTCGGATTTAACTGTGTAATATCCTTTATGAATGCGGACTTCATATCCTTCGGCCACCATATCCTCAATATCTACACTCGTCAGCCATTGGTCCTTCATATCTTCTAGTCGCCATTTAAGGGAGCCCATTTTGTCTCGCTGTCCAATCCTTGAATGTAATATGTTTTTTGGTGAAATGTAGTCAAGGTTGTAAATGCAGATTTGAAGGTTTCGCGGGTCAAATGGTCCGATTGTTTCCAGTATATCGCCAACCATAAAAGCTAACAACATCGCGGTTGGATATAGAGATACGACATCAGCATCTACGAGGTAGTCAATTATTTCGTCAAAGGTTATTTCTTTTTTTAGGTATCGTTCATACTGAGCTGAAATGAACCGCCTCTTAGATGGGTAAGTCCTTCCGCCGATAATGGCTTTTCTAAATGCTCTTTCCTGCTCCACCGTTGGAAGTCTCACCTCGTATTTACCGTCTACATATTTCTTCCATATATTGAAAGCGAGACTTGAAGTTGAGATGTATGAAGTTAGATTGACTTTATGAGTTGTAAATATCGTCGTGTTTAACTTATCGTATAATTCCTTCAAACCCATAACATCATTTTTAAGATAAGCCAGACAGTCCTGCCTCGTCTTGTCGTCCATATCCTCCCACATCTTCGCCCTGTCGTGGTCAAAGTCGCCTTTTAGGATTTCACACCCCATACTTTCCAGATTTGCTTTAAGACTTCCCTGAGTGTGCTTACACATATCCCACATCTTGACATTTTCAAACTCTAAGCAGATAATAGAGCCGTTATTGATTTTTGACGACTTAATCTGAATATCCCTTTTAATTAATTCCTGGTGTATGAAGTAGTGGTCAAAGTTCGCTCCGTTAAAACCATTAACATATAGAACTGGTGGTTTGTCATCCTTTTTCTTCGGCACCCATCCTGCTTTTATAAGGTCGCATCGTTTAATTAGCTCATCCACGAATTGACTGATACAATCTTTACCAGCTATGAATTTGAAACCCTCAGACCCCTGAGTATATCCGACTATGTAGCAGTCGTGGATATCGTAGCCGGCAGCGATGTTTGTATTTCTATATGATTCCAAATCGTAATGTAGAATTTGGTCGTTATTTATTTTTTCTTCCGTGTGGAACTTAGTTATGAGGTGTCTTTTACCATTCTTCTTCAATCTAATATCCGCAAATTTTTTCCTGTTAAGATTACAGGTATGCTTCTTCAAATATAATTGTAAGCAGTCTTCGCACCGCTTCTTAAACTGCTTAACTAATCCGTAATAGTGGTTATTCTCCAAAAAGATTAGTTTGTCGGGTTCTTGCCCTTCTTCGTTTGTGCTATATGTCTGCTTCATAATATGGTCGGTTATTTCGTATGTTTTCCCTTCCTTAACATATTTTTTCAATATTTCAACCGCTATTGAAAATGGTATTGGCGAG
>WBZZ01006410.1:72500-102500 GCA_019918135.1 Paulinella micropora | reverse complement strand
GGACAGTGCTGATGGCGTCGCGGACTTGTACAACCTGCCGATGGAAGATGTCAAAGATATTCCAACCGATGCTAGTGAGTCCTCATCCATGCAGCTCACAGACTCGCATGAAATAGTGCCGGACAAGGAAGACTTCTAGTGACAGGATGCTGCTAGAAGTAGATAATTCCCTTTGCCATCCTCCTCCCTTTTCTTCTTCTTCTTCTGATTCTTCTTCTTCTTCTTCTTCTTCTTCTTCTTCTTCTTCTTCTTTCTTCTTCTTCTTCTTCTTCTTCTTCTTCTTCTTCTTCTTCTTCTTCTTCCTTCTTCTTCTTATACTCCTGTTCCTCTGTTGATGCGATTCTTTTGCTTCTCTTTTTTTGCGTTATGAACTCCGAAGACAGTTGATGCTTTTGCTTGCCTTGGCATCGCCAAAAAGTTACTTTTTTTTCTGCAATATACTACTACTACTACTACTACTACTACTACTACTACTACTACTACTACTACTACTACTGCTACTACTGCTCCTCCTGCTCCTGCTGCTCCTGCTGCTGCTGCTGCTACTACTACTACTACTACTACTACTACTACTACTGCTACTACTACTACTGTTACTACTACTACCACTACTACTACTACTACTACTACTACTACTACTACTTCTGCTACTATTACTACTAACTAAAACAGGGATACAGCAGCCCTACACGTCGTTGATCAGCGACGGGTACTCCAAGCAAAAGCCATCGCATCTGGAGCCATCGTCGTCTGCTTCTCCGTTCTCTGCTTCTTATGTTGACCAAGAGCACCATGTCCACGAGCCGCTCAAGCTTGATGGCAACATCGGCATCGAAGCTCCTGTTACTGCAGCAGATGCCCCAGGCCCTGGGCAGCTAAGTTCACAGGGCAAAGAGGAGGATCTCAAGCAAGAACTGAGCAAAAAGATGCAAAAGGCAGGACAGTGAGGAGGCGGATACCGGGAGGCACTGGGAAGGAAGAACGAAGAATCAGAAAAATGACAACGACTGTGAGAAGGGCGTTTCATCTTTTTGCTTAGAACCAACGAGCATGCACAGGGACGGAGCTAAGCAAGAGTAGATGGATGGGAAAGACAGCGAGGATTTGGAGGAGGCCGATGGGTTGAAGGAGCAGGAGATAGGAAGGAGGCGAGTGAGGAGGCGCAAGGAGGGGAGCGAGGAAACCGGGGCCAGGAAACGGCGTAGGCAAGAACAGCTGCCCGACAACGAGAGCAAAGAGGAGGAGGCAGGGGAAAAGAAGAGGGATGAAGCAGATCCCCTGGGCCGCTGGCTGGGTCGTGCAGAAGAGCTCCATGAGCAAGCACAGCAGAAGTACGAAGCGGAACTGTCTGCAGGGGCGAACGTAGTTCTTGAAGATGCAGAGCAGGTAGCCACAGCTAGTGATGACTTTGGGGTATCTATCTATTTCTCTATTTTACCTATCTGTTAATCAATCTATCTAACTATCCATCTAAACACTATCTATCTCTTCGTTGTCTGTCTATCTATCTGTCTGTCTGCAGTCTGTCTATCAACCTACATATCTGCCTATCTATCTGGTTGGAAATGGGACCACTAATCTGAAGTCATTTCTTCCCAAAAATACAGGGTGTCTGTGAGGTGGGCTGGCGCACTTTATGCTTGGCTTCAACAATTATTTTGAATGCGCAATTGCTCTAAGCTCGTATCTACTTTGCCATGATGATTATGCAATGTAGATGGCTACTCAGGAGGAAGAAGTGGAGCAGCTGATGGCCCAACAAGTAGACAAGCCGGTTGACAGGCCAGTTGACCATGGCACAGAAGGTGTCCACCTCCAACTGCTGATCGATCTGCTGGCCCAGCAAAACCTCCAATTTTCGAAAGACAAGGACGTAGTCATCTTGTTAGGTGTGACCGGTACGCATCTCTCGACCAAGCCAACCATGCTGTTTCTTTCTGATGTTTTTGCTGGATGTGATAGCCTATACACTTTATGTCTTACTTGTTGCGTGCTTGTCTTCTATCCCGCCAGATGCTGGCAAATCGACCACCATCAGTTACTTGGCGGTGGAAGATGCCACGTCGCAGCCCGGGGGCACTCCAGGCCGCAGACGTCGGCCTGGGCAGTTGCAAGACTCGCTGTCCACACCCCGTAAGGTTCGAATTGTCGCCGAGGAAGAGCTCACGGGTCTGCCAATGGCAATCTACCTATCTACCTACCTATCCATGTATCTATCAATCTATCCAGCTATCATCCGTTTCTGTATTTCGTTTCTCGTCTATCTACCTATCTATCTATATGTCAATGTGTATTTATCTATCCATGTATGTGTATGCTATCTGTTTGTCCGTCAACCTAGGCTTCAAGATCGGCGCCAGCGCAGTGCATAGCCAGACGCGCTCCTTCAACGTCTATGATTGCAAGGATTTGCCTTTTTCTTTGTGCGACTCGCCTGGTTTCGAGGACTCGGAGGGAGACACGTATGACATTGCTATGGCAGCCGGAGCCGGCCTGCGATCCTTGCTGCTCAACTCCAGATTCGCAAGATTTCTACTACTGTTCGACGGGTCTCGACCTATCTACCTATCTGCCTATCTATCTACCTATTTGTCTATCTACCTATCTACCTACCTATCCACCTACCTACCTATCTACATACCAACAAATCTATCTATCTACCTATCTAGGCACAGCCACGCCGGGAAAGGCAGGCTGATAAAGACTCCTGTAAGGGTTCTGTCGAAGCTTTTTGACGATTGGACGTCCCTCTTAAATCTTTCGCCTTCTTTGTCACCAAAGTACAGCCTGGCGCCGGTGTTCCAAACGGGTTTTGGGATGTGCTAGAAGGTATCGCGGAGTCGGACAAGTCGACTGAAAGTGAAAAACAATTTGTTGAAAGGATATACGAGTTTGGAGAGGTCGTTGAGAAGACAGAACTCAAGGAAATCACGCTGCACCCATTGGCCATCCAGCCGCAGGTATACTGCAAAATCATTGAAGACTTACCGCCTTTATCCTGTGACAAGTATCAGCTGAACCTTCCTTTGACCAGTAGCCAAAGGAACATTTTGGAGCATGAATGTCTAAGCTCCGAAATAGATCTGAAGGAGGATCTGAACCTGCACCAGTATTTCTCGGCCTCCCTCCACTATAGAAAGATTGAATCTCTGGCGATGGGGTTGAAGCTCAAGGATTTAATGGAAACGCAGAACTGCAAGAGGTTGATCAGAGAGCACGACCGCACGCGATGATCTTGACTACGGCAACGTCGTGAAGTTGCTAAACCAGTGGAGAAAGCTCACCGCCGTGGAGATCTTCAAACAGCTTGTAGATGCGCCCGACTTGCTTGATCTGACCTGTGGTTGGCTGGTCCAATGCAAGGACGATATCGAAGCCACCATCAGGAATTTTGCAAATGACGCCAATCATACGTGGCGCCAAGAGCAAGAGAAAGCCAAGGTAAAGGTACCGGTTAAATCGTTCCAAGATGCAGCAAGTATCATCGAGAAAGGTAGATGCGATCAAAAGGGTAGAAGAATACCTTGCCAAGTCAAGCTGTGTGAGCCATGTAGCACAAAGCTACAATTACGTGCATCCGTCCTGCAGAGATAAATTGCAAGTCTTCTATGCTGATATGAGGCGCCTTGGGGAATGTGCGATCGAAGCTTTGATTCCTAGGCGGCAGGTCTGATGTTTTGTCCATGTTTGCCTGGCTAGCGTTCACTTGTCACCGCTTTCAGACGGTTGCATTCATGCATTTTCTTTTGCGATCCCCTGCTACCCCTGCGTATAGGAGCATGCAGCAAAAGGCTGCCAAGACGAGATGATTTTGCTTCCCCAGCTTCCGTTACCGCCTATAGCTCCTATCGCCACTCTCGATCCATGAGGCATCCTTGCTTGCCAAAGTGGAGATTAAGACTAATGAGAAGGACTTCCGACAGCTACTGTTCCAGTCGTTGTTGAGGCATACGGAGGCGTTAGTTGCAGCTGCCCAAAAGCTCAAGGTATGCCCAAGATTTAGTTTCTCTTTTCTTATTCCTTGTTCTTGTTCTTTTTCCTTTTTCTTTTTTCTCCTTCGTTTATTTATTTTCTTCGTTTTTCTTTGTTCTTGTTTTTATTACTTTTCTTTTTTTCTTTCTATTATTTTCTTTCCTTTCTTGCGTTTTTTTTACTTCTCATTTTTCTCTTTCTTTTCTTTCTTTCCTTCTGTGTTGGCTGTTTTAACTCGAGAATCAATCTCAACATTCTTGATACTATACTATTACCGTGTATTTTTCTTTGTTAGCTTCAAGCGTAATTATAACACATGACTCTGTAACGATTCTCTATCAGACCTGTCCATTTCTTGCATTCCAAAAGCCTGCTTTCGGGTCTTTCCTTTTCTTGTTGCCAGAATCATCAGGACTACACCCCGGTTCCAGCGCTGCAGCTTCTGTCTCAACTTCAAAGCGTGACAGCTTTGGAGCATCCCCGGCTGCATGCGCTACTCCAGCAATCACATGTCGAAGGGATCACGCTCACGCTGCGGAAAGCAATGCATCTCTACAGCAACAACCTATCGGAGCGCATCACGCGGGCCTGGTCCAGGGTGGAGGGCCAGCAACCAGCCAACATCTCAGAAATGTTGGCTCTTCTGCAGCGTTACTTCCTGATAGGAGCCAGCTACCCGGATTCCTACTCCTGCGAGGTGCAAAGTCTTGTGGTGTCAGGTGTGGCGAGCAGGATCAGCAGCAGCGTACAGTGTGTCCAAGAGGCTGGGCTGCACTTGGAGAATGCATTCCAAGGCGCCATCGTTCCGCTGGCAATCACTGCTACCGATATGTCGCTAGCGCTGGAGGACATTCAAGCCGTGAGTTCGTCGGCTATCATTGACACGCAATACAAGAAGAAAGTCCAACGCATGGTTGAAGCAACGTCATCATGCTTTGAGAAATACAGCGAGAGAATTATTGGCATGCTTCGGAAGCTGGTTCATGACAGGGAGTGCTGTGAGAGTACCACGTCCCTGACCCAGCATCTGAGCTTCTTCAGTGCTTTTGGCTGCCTGGCGAAGGCGGACCAGACGGTCTATTCACGGGTCTGCCAGCTCGTGGATGTCATGAATCAGAAACTAGGCTCGCTCATCCGGGAACAAAGCAACCAGCCTCATCAGCTGCTCTTGGCGCTACATATGTACGCAGCAGTCACAAGGCTTGCAGACACGGTGCCCAGGACTCATGTACCCACAACAAACTTTAAGTCTATGTTTGACCACTGGAACCGCTATCTTCAGCAACAAGGTGAATGCAAGGCTAAGAACTTCGGTGATGGCAACCTAGAGGCTAAGTTACATGCTGTTAAGTGGATGAAAGAACTAAGCTCCGTTTACCAGGCCCAGCTGGACCTCGGCCTTCCTCCGGTCTCACTCTCCGAAGGTGATCCGAAAGCTACATGGGCGAGCCTCTGCAGCAAGCTGGAAGAGCAACTGGTAGAGCATAGCTCCTTGGCTCTGCTAGATTCCAACCTGGCCCGGCTGAAAGAAGCGATAAAGAGCCTGGAATGTGCTTCTCGCTGCCAACAGCACTGGTATAATCCTCCTGACTTCAAAACGAGGGCCACCAATCTGAAAGCGAAGTATGAGCTAGCCAAAGTTGAGTCCAAGAACGCATTTCAGCAGTATCTCCAGAACCCAAGCAAGTATGAGGCAGCTATGTCCACTTTGCAATCTCTGCAAAGCGTAGACGAAGGCGAGTACAACAAGTTGTGCTCGGAGGTTGTGAAACATTTCCGCGCTCTCAATAAGCAAGTACAAGAAAAGGTCTCTGGCACCGTTGCACCTCCCGATCTCTCATCAACGCCACTCATAAAGACATTCCTCGCAAAAGCTGCTGATATCATGGCAAATGGACGCCGCAAAAGCAGCTTTGTGAAACAGCACAAGAATCTGAACGCCCTCAAGAAAGCCACGCGCTTTGGTGATGACGTTTTCCTCGACTATATGTGCAGTGCTATCATACCTGCCGCAGCAAGGATGTGCGTTTTCTTACCTGTCTTGCCAGAGACCTACAAACAGGACGTACTTAAAATCCAGCAGGAAGCTGTGGGAGAAAAACAAAACTTAGTTGAACGCCTCGAATTGCAAGTGTTGCTTCAGCTTACTTTACTCGATTTTCGAGCAGCCGACAGATCATGGCGGATGCTGGGTCGAATTGCCAGCTCGGAGCAAAAGTGCGAGTCTAATTCGACTGGAGAAAACGCGTTTACTACCAACAAGATCAGCGAATTGCTGCAGCGTTGCGTACAAGAGTGCTTTGAAAAGTCTGTATTGAAGGACTTAACTGCAGGGCTGAAGAAGGACCCTGAGGCCATCCTGCGTTATGCCCTGGTGGATAGTAGCTCGCCGCAGAAGTCAACAGGCCTTGCCAGGGCGCTTCAAGTCGCGCTGCAGTCTTGCCAAGAAGCTGCCTGTCTAGTTTTCACTGACACCGAGCTGGATCTGCATAATCTGGAGCAGCTGCTGCAGTTGAACCTCTCTGGCTTTTCCACCCGAGGTGAAGAAAATGTACGCAACTTGATTGCTTGCGGATCCTTCGACGAGGCCACTTCGTTTGTAGCCAACCTTCGAGCTTTTATCGCCGTCATCACCTCACTGAAAAATCAAGCGGAGCGTCTGGCGGGTTTGTCCCTGCTAGATGAGGAAATACACAAGGAGACGTTGTTGAACGTGGATGAAGGGATCAACCAAGACCAAATGCGATATATTGAAGGGTCTCTTAGCCGTTGCAGGCAAATGCATTTCCATGGCTCCAAAAAGTTAGTAGAGAAGCTGGGCTCGTGGTTAAGTAAGGTCCATGAAATCTTGCGTGGCTTTGTAACTTCACCCACTGACAACCTGGAGAATAAGCAGGAGTGGTTTTCGCAACAAGCCGAGTATCTTTCTGAAGGTGCAACTTGGCGAGAGCGCCAACTTCCGTTCGAAACCATCTTGAACCGCTTGATAAATACGCTTGAAAGCGAGCTCGATCAGGCTTTTACTCGGCACGACTCCAAACGTAGAGAAGCGTTGCTGGGCTTGCTGGAGTGCAGTGGACTGAACAAGGTCTCGGCCAAGAAGGCTCTGACAAAGTCAAAAAGAAGGCTTCAACTATTGGATGAAGCAACTGCTTTCTTCAATCGGTTGAGTTTGTTGGATGGGCCCTTGGTTGAATCCAAGATCGCATCAAAGGCTGCATGCTTGCACGAGGTACAAGGCAGGATGAAGCAGGTTGTTCACCACCTGACTGGCGCCATTAGAAGCAGCGGAGTGATGGAAAATATTACAGAGCTAATGCGGCTGCGCGCGTACAAAGATATTGTTACGATCATGGATAATCTGAGAGTTTTAGGCAAAAGCACCCATCTCCAAGAATTGCACCGTGTTCTCCAAGAGAAGGTCGGGAGATAAAGCAGCGCATGAGAAGCAGACAGGAGGAAAAATTTCGGCAAGCTCAGGCAAACTTCAAAGCAAGGCTGTTCGGGCCTATGGACAAATGCTGGGAAGAACTTGAAAGCATGAAGGAGTACTCCCGAGAGTTCGGCCTTCCCAGGGAGAGCGCTTTGCCAGACTTGCTTGCGATGGTTCAGCGTCATGTTGATGAGGAAAACAAGAGTTTGCCACACAGAATCTCAGCTCGCTTGACAAAGCAGATCAGGCCGAGAAGTACAGCATATACTTGTGTGACCTGTGGAGGATTCACCAGGACTGTCAGAACCCTGATATCCAGCGGCACATCTTTCAGGTGGGCTCCACGACATTGATCGGTCTGCTGGGAGATGGCCTAGGGGATCTTAACATGATGTTCATGCTGGGGTCCAAACTGGAGCAAACAGACATCGGCCGAGAGGTCGCGAACGCGTTCCCACAATTCCAAGCCATGCTCATCAGAAGAAGGAACGAGATTTTCAGATCCATCGGTATTAGTCTGGACGGTGCTCTGGAGGAATGGAAAGGCCTTACGGACTCCGAAAAGGACAGCCTCAGGCAGCTTTACAGGTTGTACGATGAAAAATACGGGTCGTACAAAGACAAGTACATGGGGCTTTCGAGACATACCGCAGTTGATTTGCGACTTATGATAAAGGAAACACAGAGCATAGCGAGCAGACTGCTACGGAAGGGGTCGATCAAGGACATGACCGAGGTGCGGAGCGCCATCCCCGACCTATTGGCACGTGTTGTAACCACCTGGTCGGTGCTGAGCTCTTTGGACAGCTTCCAAAAAACTGGCAACGAAGATGATATTGTGAACCCCCACGTCATTCAGGTTCTGACAATCTTTCGCTTGTTTGGGCTCGATCAGCCCACGAAAGGTTCCCTCAAACGAGCTGCAAACTGGGTTTCAAAGCGTGTGGGCATATCAGCCTTCGAGGAACTCGTGAAGAAGCATTTGGCCCAAATCGTCACAGGTGGTGGCAAATCAATTACACTGGACTTTGTTTCTTCGATCCTTGCACTTCTCAACTGCAACATGTACTACGCATGCTACTCACAGTACCTTAGCGAGCGCGACCGCAAGGCGTTCGAACCGTTGTGGAAGGCGTATGGCATCTACGAGCAGATCAATTGCTCCACGCTGCCGAGGATGGTGGATGCGCTGTTGGAGGAGACTGCAGATGTCCGGTCCCTGACCGCGCTATTTCTGAAGGATCCTAAGGGATATCAACCGCCGCAGAAAGCTCAAGAGCTGAAGGAGATGCCCAAAGTTCTCCTGATTGACGAGGTGGATGTTTTTCTGTCAGACAGCTTCTTCTCATCGACGGTCAACCCAGCCGAACGTCTGAGCCACGACTCCTTCTATGAATTTATACACCACGTGTGGAGCCATCGCCAGGAGCAGGCAGAGTTGACCAGAGATCGTTTGCTTGAGAACAAGCACCTGCAAACTTTCTTACGGGTTTATCCCGGGGCGGCACACATCATCGACAGCCACCTGGAGAACCTCCTCGCGGCGCTGCCCAAATTCAAAGAGCCGCAGTATTCCCTCACCAAGACCAAGGAAGGGCTGGTGCTCATTGGATAATAAGTTCGGAACGGTGCACACTGGAGAACCTCCTCGCGGCGCTGCCCAAATTCAAAGAGCCGCAGTATTCCCTCACCAAGACCAAGGAAGGGCTGGTGCTCATTGGATAATAAGTTCGGAACGGTGCACACAGAAGTAACCTTTGGATACACGAGCTGGAACAAGGCAAGCTTGTTAATGGCATGAAGCTGAGCGAACAGACTGTCAAGCAACGCGTGGGAATGAATGTGTGCTGCGGTGCGTGGTCCTACGCCGAAAGCCCAAAGAAGGATTTCGACTGCATACTCGGAGTGACGGGGACATTGGAATGGATGAGCAAGTACGAGAAGGAAATCGTGGAAAAAGAATACTCGATAAGCACCCAGACTATCACCCCGTCGATTTTTGGCGAATGCCAGCTGAAGCTTGGTATGCTCGGAGCTGATGGAAGGTATGGGCCTGCAGTAATAGTGGAAACGAGCCTGTGCCGCCAGTACCTGACCATCCGCGAGCACGTGAAGCATGTGATCAACACGTCCAACAAGCATCGCGCTGTGTACATCTTCTTTAGCGACGAGGAGGCCATGGTCCAGTTCCAAAACTCCGATGACTGCGTCAAGTACTTGGCAAGCGAGTACAACGTGGTGAGTGTCACCGCGGCCGATATTAGGAAGCAGGCCAAATTCGACAACGCCAGCCGCCCCACCACCGTTACCCTGATGCCCCGAGTATTTGGCCGCGGAGTGGACTTCAAGTCCTTTAGCCAGGCGTTAGACGATGCAGGGGGAGTGCACGTGATCCAGACCTTCTACTCCGATGCAGAGAGTGAGGAGATTCAGATCAAGGTTCTCTCTCTCTCTCTCTCTCTCTCTCTCTCGTTCTCTTCTTCTTCTTCTTCTTCTTCTTCTTCTTCTTCTTTTTTTTCTTTTTCTTCTTCTTCTTCTTCTTCTTCTTCTTCTTCTTCTTCTTCTTCTTTCTTATGTATATATATACATATACATACATGCCCTCTCTCTTTCTCTCTCATTTGCTCTTCCGTATCTGGGTATGGTTTCTTTCCTCTTTCCGTCTCTCCATCTATATCCCTCTTTGCCTTTTACAGGGTCGCACAGCCCGGATGGGCAAGCAAGGGTCGTACGAGCTCATCCTGAACGCCCAGGACCTCCACAAAAGCTTTAACATTGAGCCTAGTGTCTGGGACCAGAAGCAAACCCCTGAAGAGATTTCTGCCGTGCTGAAGCACGCGCGTGACCAGTGCGTGGACGGATTGGTCGAAGAGATGAAATCGAAGGGGACGGTTTCGCTGGAGTACAGGAAATCGGAACGTTGGTTCCCGTCTAGCTAGCAAACCTGACGTCGCTCTGCTGCAAGAGTTCCAGGAGATGGGGTCTGGTAAAGCCCCTACGCACTGGTATGCCGCTATACCTATCTATCTACCTGTCCATCTATCTATCTATCTATCTATCTATCTATCTATCTATCTATCTATCTATATATCTATATATCCGTTCATCGATTTTTCTATCCATCCATCCATCTATCTTTGTACATCCATCATCTATCTTTCTATCTATTCTTTGTTTTCTCTTTGCCTTTCTTCCTTTTTCTCCTTTGCTTTTCCCCTTGTTTTCGTCGCTGCTATTACCGTTATAGCTATGACATCGCCGCTGTCGAATAAGCTAATTAGGCATATTCTTTCTTTTGATCATCCGTTCTGGACATGCTTTTTCTCTCCATCATCCTTTTTTCCCAGGTCTGGGTCAGAAGCATTCGTTTTTTTTTTTTTTTTTTTTTTGTTTTTTTTTTTGTTTTTTTTTTTGGTCTTTTGCAGGGTCTTTGTAGTCGACATTTCAGATTCCATGGGTCAGGATGATATCGTTCCGGAAAGTTCTGGCTGGACAAAGTGTCGCCTGGGCTGTGTGATGGAAAAGGTCGATGCATTCATGGAAGCAAAAAGGAAATCGACCAAGGATCGCTTTAGTCTACTTACCTTTAACGAGTGCGCTACGGTGGTGCTTAAGCAAGTCTCCCCTGACGATGAGATCGCCAGACTGCAGCTGCACCTTGTGAATGCCGACGGCGGCACCTCCTTTGCCAACGCTCTGAAGAAAACCGAGCAAATGCTAAAAGACTGCTAGACCTCCAAGCAATCTGTAAAGATTCTTTTCCTCTCTGACGGGGAGAACAAAGAAGCTGATAGTCATGTGAACGCCATCATGCAGGCCGGAAAAGATCAATATGCAGGTAGTTCTTGTTGTTGTTGTTGTTGTTGTTGTTGTTGTTGTTGTTGTGTTTTGTTTTGTTTAGTTTTGTTTTGTTTTGTTTTTAAGCACTATGCCAGGGACCAGGATCACATGCTGTGCCTCTTCTTGTGTCAGATGTCTGCATTTGGACAGTCAAGTTCAGTGTAGATAAGGGGTACGTTTCCATGTTCGCGCCCGTTGTCAGCTGTTGCTCGCAATGTCTGACGCTTGCATGTCTGGCCTATCTAGCGGCTCAAGTGTTGAAAAGGATTTACCTTGCATGTCTGGCCTATCTAGCGGCTCAAGCGTGTTGAAAAGGATTTACCTTGCATGTCTGGCCTATCTAGCAGCTCAAGCGTGTTGAAAAGGATTTACCTTGCATGTCTGGCCTATCTAGCGGCTCAAGCGTGTTGAAAAGGATTGCGGAGCTGGGCGGCGGGGAGTACCGAGAGGCTTTGAGCAGGTCGCACCAGAAATCTATTATCATTATTATTATTATTATTATTATTATTATTATTATTATTATTATTATTATTCGGAATAACCTCGGCTTAGTGCAGTCTTGCCCTCAGGAGCTCCATCGGTGGCCCCGATCATCAGGCGAGAGACTGACACGGGGGGGTGGAGGACCTCGAACAAGGGTATTGGAGGCTTATGTCCGTTGAGGATATGCCATTAGCTGCATCAGTACGCCTCAGATATATTATTATTATTATTATTATTGTTATTATTATTATTATTATTATTATTATTACTATTATGGACACCGTGATAGCCCAGTGGTCAAGTTCTACCATCTGGGCCCTGTCGCCAGTTCGATTCCCGTCGGTGCCACCAGTATTTTCATTGAACATACCGCTCCGTCTGGAAGTGTTGGAACTGCCCTTGCGGGGGTGTCATTAGAGCCTATCGTCAATTCTTCGTACTCCCCTCACGGGTGAGACGATGGAGGCGCATGTGCAGATTTGCATCAGCCATTGACAGAGAAGCACTATTATCATTATTATTATTATTATTATCATTATTATGGAGGGGTGCACAGTATGGCACCCCACGGGAAGAGGAGGTGGTTGGGCCTCTTCCCACTGGTTTCGAGGCTATGTCGTTGTGTTGGCTCCGAGGCTATGTTGTTGTGTTGGTTCCGAGGCTATGTTGTTGTTTTGGTTCCGAGGCTCTGTTGTTGTGTGGGTTCCGAGGCTATGTCGATGTGGGTTCCGAGGCTATGTTGTTGTGTTGGTTCCGAGGCCATGTCGTTGTGTTGTTTTTTATAAGACATACACCACGTGGGATCAAAGGGGTGTTTACATTCCGAGATCTAGGGGTGGTGACGGTTTCGAGGCGTCCCAGACACTTACCACAAAACGTCCTCATGCGCTGGCAGACCGCATGAAATGTCTGCTACCCCTGTGAGTACCTCCATGCGGGACCTACTCAGTCTCGTGGAGCTCTCACGCGGGGAAGATCAATCATTTGTAGTTGATTTCCTGCAAGGTACCCGACACTGTGCGGGTAGTAGGGACTTCCTTTTGGGGCCTTCTATGCAGGATGGTTAGAGTCACTCTTCCCTCCCCAACATACTCACTGTAGTCCCTGTTGGGTCGAGGGATGGAGGCGCATGGCCCTCGGGCTCAGCCATGACAGATCAATATATTATCATTATTATTATTATTATTATTATTATTATTATTATTATTATTATTATTATTATTATTATTATCATTATTATTATTGCTGTCAGGGAGTACATAGGCCATCGGTCCTTTCCATGGGCTGATTGGTATAAAGCTCCTAGAGTAATGTTCTATGCCGTCACTTCCTTTATTCCACCGATTGGTGTGGAGACTTTCCTTATGGAATGGAGGACTGGATGCACATGGCCTTTTGGCTCAGCAATTGGCAGGAGATACACTATTATTGCTGTTATTATTATTGTTATTTTGGACACCGTGATAGCCCAGTGGTCAAGTTCTACCATCTGGGCCCTGTCGCCAGTTCGATTCCCGTCGGTGCCACCAGTATTTTCATTGAACATACCGGTCTATTTCTGGACCAGTATTTTCATTGAACATACCGGCCCGTCTGGAAGTGTTGGAACTGCCCTTGCGGGGGTGTCATTAGAGCTTATCGTCAATTCTTCGTACTCCCCTCACGGGTGAGACGATGGAGGCGCATGTGCAGAAATGCATCAGCCATGGACAGAGAAGCACTATTATTGTTATTATTATTATTATTATTATTATTATTATTATTATTCTGGAGGGGTGCACAAGATGGCACTCCATGGGAAGAGGAGGTGGTTGGGCCTCTCCCCACGAAGGTGACCGCTTGGGGAGGGCGGTCACCGGGATATGCGCAACTCTCAACTGGGCATTTACTCGGTAGGGGTTCGGCCAGGCAGGTTGTGGGGTTGTCTGTTGGATTGTTGGTTGGCTCGTTTTTCTTGGCTGTTGGTTTGGGTCTGGTTTCCTGGTTAGCCCATTTTCGCCGAATTTCCTGCCGAGGAGACAAAACCCAAATAGGATGAAGATAGGATTAACATGAAGCCGAAATGGAGCCGAGTTGGAACAGGTCAACTCAGCCCCATCTCGGCTCAATGTGAATCCTATCTTCAACCCATCTCGGTACTGTTTCCTCTGAATGCTCACCTCAACAAGATCACCAAACCGGAACTGGAAGCCCCCAGGCATTTACTCCCTATCTTCGCTTCTTCGGGGTTGCCTAACTGGAACACATGATGAGCGCACGTTGGAGAGGGGCTTCAGTCGGTCCCAATGCCTTGCCAGTGCCTTGCTGCGTTGCCGTGCCTTGCCCCATGCATTCACACCCTCCACCGTTGCATTTCTAACTGAGCAGCTTCGGCTGGGATTACTATACTTGTCTGTAAGACCCTATAGGTACCGCTAGATTCGCGCCTTCTATACCCACGTGGGGGAAGGAGTTTCAGCGGCACGCCGTCCGATCTGGCTCCACTCGGGGACACCCGTACCTCATGATGTGTATTGTTAGGAGCAGCTGAAAGTCCATAAGGCATGAGAGTAGAGGCGTTGGCGATGCGATGGAGAGTGTGTGTAGTGCGTGAGGCAGGTTCTGGCGACGCTGGGGGTGCTGGCGGGCGCCGAAGGGCACGAAGCGACGCGGCAGCGTCCAGTGACACCGGCGGAAATGCGTGTAGTGTGTGTTGCAGATACCGCCGATGCTATTTGCATGGGCGGGCGCTTTCCTCGGCGTAAAGAGGCGCGGCGGTGATGGCCAATGTCGACATTGGCCATCTACTACTCTCAATGGATTACAAATACGCGAAGCACGGAGCTACCACTGTGGCCCTTATGCGACAAGGTAGAATCGCCGAAGACCTGGACAATCCCCGTGGGAATGCCTCTTCGACGGGCTCTGGCCCGATGTCCCAGGATGGGAGGATGAGGGCTCGCGTATATGACGGAATTCCTGAACCACGTGGAGAGGCTATCTTAGCTGCGCCTCATCCTTCCTCCCCAAACCTGGCACACGGGTCGGCGCTTCAACATAACGGCGCTATATGGCAGATGGCACCGCCGCTTCGACGGTACCGGCGGGTAGATCGGTACGACAAGGACGGGCGTAATCTGATTGTCTGGGGGCTCTCAGAACGCGCCAATCTACAGGAGATCGCCTCCAAAATGAGCGGTCTTGGTCTGGTGGTCCCGGTAATGGAGTGGCAAGGCCAGCGAATGTTTCGTCACCTGGAGCTGGTCTACGAGGACGATGACAGCAGGCAGACGGCGTTGCAGCAACTCAAACATCTCAAATTCTTCGGCAGAGGGGTCAATGTGGCCCTTGGGCGCAGGTTCAGGGACAGGGAACGTGTCCGAAGGCTTATTCGCATCCATCTGCGTGGGGAAGCGGCGGTCCGGAAGAAGGAAGCTGCGACGGGATATCGCGTCTTGCCTCTGCATGAAGAATGTGTCGATGATGTGCAGGTGGTGTCTTCGGCATTGGCTGCCGATGCACCTAAGTGTGTGTCTGAGTGTGCTGATGTGCATGTGGTGCCCCTGCATTCGGCGGCCAGTGCAGTGGGGGACCAACCTGCGCAAGCACCTGCAGAGGGGGGCAGCACGAGGGCGGAAGCCAAGCGCGGCCGTCGGGTCCGGAAACGAGCCAAGAAGCACCGCTCCATGCAGTTCGATACCGGCTTCAAGCTACTCGTCGCGAGTCACAACTGGCAGGGTAAAACGGGATACGACAACGTAGGCACGGCGGAATGGGCATCATTCTACAAGCACGAGGGCTGGCTAGTCATCGGGGCTCAGGAGCACCGCATGGGCAAGAAGCAACTTTCCAAATGCAGCCTGGATGGATTCCGGATTTTTGGAAAACCTGCGGAGGTCAGCGAGAAAAATCGCTGCAAGGGTGGGGTTCTATTCGCGGTGGCTAACTTCCTTGGTCCGTATTGCAACCTGGTGTCAGCCCCCGTCGACCACCGGCAGCAAGTGTGGCTGCGTATCGCCTCGGGTGTTACCGGCGCTCAGGATATCTATGTGGGCAACGGCTACTTTCCCCAGGAAACGCAGGAAGAAGAGTCGTCAGAGGCGTATGCGGCCTGGCAGGCAGCTATAGCTTTTTTTGGAGCCAAAGGTCTGGTGGTCACGGTGGCGGATGCCAACGTGAAGCTCGGGCCGGCATGCAGCCGAAAAGAGGAGGGCATCGTCGGTCAGCACGGGGAGGTCGATCATAAGGGAGCACCGGTACGTTCGGAGAACGGCAAGAGACTCGCGGCTGTCCTCGTCGCTTCGGGCCTGCGAAATCTGAGCGGCTTCTCGTGCCCAGTGGAAGGGTCCTACTGGTGGTCCCGGCGTGAGCAGCGCGGCATGGGCACAGGCAAGCACCTCCTCGATTACATCTGCGCGTCGCCTGGCTTGGCATCTGGAGCAAAGTTCGGAGTATGCGAAGATGATCTTGATACGGACCACAAGGCAGTATGGGCCGAACTGACGTGGAGCGGCCAGCGCCGGCCAAAGCGGGCTGCGAAACCTTACAGGTCCTTTCGTGTTGATAAGCTTATTGGTGCTGGTGTCTCGGGTAATGATCACGCTGCGAAGCAAGCGCTGGATTATCTACGCGACAAGTTCGATGACGTATTCCAGCATTGCCTACAGAAGCTTGGAGTACATCAGCTGCCTGAGCTTGACCTATCGGGTGGTGCCGACAGCCAACGGGTGGTAGATGACGTCACCGAGCGAGTGGCGCAGTCCTTCCGAATGGCGGCGCACCGGGTCCTTGGCTCCAGATGTATACGACCCCGTTTCACCAACAACTGGTTCGACGGGGAGCTAAAGGAGCTCATTCAGCAGCGCCGGGAGGCCTACGCAGCATACAGGAGGGATGAATCGAATGCGGAAGCCCGTCTGAATTGGCTACGGCTCCGCAAGCAAATTCGGAAGGCAACTCGGGCCAAGAAGTCCGCCTCCTTCAAGCAAGTGCAGGAAGAAGCGGTCAAATGTCAACGCGAGCAATCCTCAAAGCGCTTTTGGCTACTCGCGAAGCGGCTTGGCGGGGCACGCAGAACGAAGGTCTCCGCGCCGGTGCAAAGGGAGGATGGCTCACTGGCGTGTACGCTGCCGGAAAAGGTCGCTCGGTGGGAGGAATTTCGGAAAAATTCGGTGAAGCCACGGCAAAATCCGGCAAGTGCGGCTGTTGTGGTGGAGTGCTGTGCAGAAGCAGGCTCGTTGGAGTGGGAGGAAGCCGAAGCTAAGCGGCAGTTCCACTGGAACGATCGCTTCAGAGATGAGGTGGCCCGGGCTATGAAGGAGCACGAAGTAGGTGAAGACACTTGCGAAGAGCTGGACAAGCCGTTCACGCAAGAGGAGGTCCTTGCAAGGCAACGTGCCCTGAATAACCACAAAGCTTGTGGCGAGGACAAAGTGAAGAACGAGATGCTCAAGTATGGCGGCGCCTACATCAATGGCTACTTAACGCAGTACTTCAACTGGATTCGAGAAGCCGAGAGGACTCCAAAAGCTTGGGGCAAGGGAATCATCGTCAATATCCCCAAGGGTGGGGATCCTACGGATCCTGACAACTGGAGGGATATCTCGATTATTAGTTGCCTTGGTAAGCTGTATCTGTCCTTATTAGCTACTCGTCTAACGCTCTTCGTGGATGGCCCGGATAAGCTACGTCCAGAGCAGGGAGGCTTCCGCCCGGGGCGTCGCACTACGGATCAGGTCTTTACCCTTTGGCAGAGGTTGAAGGGGCGTCAGCAGCAGAAGCGGGAGTCGTATGTCCTGTTCGTCGATCTACGCAAGGCTTTCCTGTCTGTTTGGAGAGATGGTCTATTTGAGAGGCTCTGGAAGCTGGGTGTAAGGGGCAAGTTCTGGCGCACGCTACGCAGGTGCTACGAGCAGACTTCGTCGCAAGTGCTAGTTGATGGAGCACTCACCCCCGAAGTACTGGAGGGTGTAGGCGTCCAACAGGAGTCCCCTCTCTCTCCCACACTCTTCAACGTCTTTATGGATGAGCTGTGTGATCGGCTGGCGAGTGCCCTCAAGATCACGGATGTGAAGCGGCTGAACGACATCAAGGCACTTCTATACGCGGATGACGTGGCCCTCATCGCTCACAGTCGCACCGAGCTCCAGAAGATGGTCAATGTTGTGGCCAAGTTCGCGGAAGATTACCGGCTGGAAGTCAACTTGAAGCCCGGCAAGACGGAAATCATGCCCGTTTACACGTCGAGCAAGGCGAAACGACCAAGTATCAGGGAGCGAGGTGAGCCCGTGGTGTGGTTTCGCGGCCAGAAGCTTTGTGTCACCAGTCAGTACAAGTACCTGGGAGTGGTTATCACCGACGACCTGAAGTGGAAGGAGCAGGCCCTGCGGGCTACGCGTGTCACTGAAGTCGCCACCGCAGGTTGGTACTCTTTGTGGTGTGCAGGTGAGATACAAGCTAGGTATCGTCTCATGTGCTGGAATCAACTTGTGGGGGCCAAGCTGAAGTACGCCTTCGATGTCTGGCGTGCCCCCGTATCGCAGCTCACCAAGCTGGAGGCAGCAATGCTGCGCCCCATGAGGATGATTCTCGGCATCAGCCCTAAGACAAGCAAGTGGATTACACTCTTTCTGGCGCGCTCTTTGAGTGCGGAGCGTTTGCGGCGGGCGGCGCAACTGAAGTTCTATGGACGGCTGCGTGTTCTACCGGAGAAGCAATTTCCTGTCATCGCATCTCAAGTCAAATCCGACTGGACTGCGGAGGCCGAAGGCGCTATCAGGGACTCAATGGATCTACAACAAGGGCTTCAGGAGCTCCTAAATAGCTCAGAGAAGGACCTCGAGGGTTGGTGTTCGACTGTGGACAAGTGGGCCCTTCAGCAGGACGTCAAGATGGTGCAGCAACTGATGTGGGACAAGCGAGAGGCAGGCAGCGATCTTACTGACCTAAGACAAGTCTTTGGAACTAAGGAGTTCCCAAGATGGGTAGCCCTTGATGATGCGCATTATAATCTGCTTCGGAGAAGGTTGCTCAGCTGCAACAACCGCCTTCGGTTGTACCGCAGCAAGTTGGTCAGTGGCATGTCCCCTCGCTGCTTCTGTTGTCATGATGATGTCAATGAGTCCCTTGCGCACTTCTTATGGGATTGCCCCATGCATGAGGGGAGACGTAAGCAGCTGTTGCTGAGTATGCAGAGGCTCGGTGGCATGGCTGTGGGGGGTGCTGAGGGGGATGGAGGGAGTGAGGAGGGTCGTGAGGTCGTAGGTGGTGAGGTTGTGGTGGAGGATGTGTTGCTTGGGCGGGAGCGGGAGGGCTCTGTGCGGCAGGGTTGGGATGATATGTCGCCTGTGGATCAATCACGATTGTTTTGTAAGCTTTTTCAGGGGAAGTCGCGCTTCCGCAGTAACTTTAGGCTTGCTGCGTTGTTAGGGGTTACAGCGTTGCGTCCCCCTCCAAAGTTGGATGTGTTGTTTGGATCATATGTGTCTGAGTGTTGGTCTGCTAGGGAGGGTAAAAGGGAGGAGCTTGGGGTGGATGATGGGGGTGAGGAGGTGATTGACCTCACTGAGGTTCCATCAGCTTCTGTCCCACCCTCTCCCCCAAGTGACGTTGATGTTGCGCGGCGCGGCCGTCCGCGCAGTGTGGACGTCCTGGCTAGAGAGAGGGGTTCGGGAGCGCAGCGTAGTGTCTCCGAGTTCTTCTCTTCAGCTAACACCCTCGCATCTAGCTCTTCATGCACTTCACAGCCCCCATCTGCCCCTGCTGTTGCTGTTGCTGCTATGTCTGTTTGGTGTTCTGACAATGCGTTGGGATCGGCTGACCCCGGTGACCCAATCGAGGCACATGTCCAGGATCTGGATCTGATGCTATAGTCTGAGGAAGCCTATTATTATTATTATTATTATTATTATTATTATCATTATTATTAGTATTATTATTGTTATTAGTATTGTTATTGTTATTATTATTATTATTATTATTTTTTATTATTATTATTATTGTTAGTACTAAGTATTATTATTACTATTATTATTACTATTATTATTACTATTATTATTACTATTATTATTATTACTATTATTATTATTATTATTATTATTATTATTATTATTATTATTATTATTATTATGGACACCGTGATAGCCCAGTGGTCAAGTTCTACCATCTGGGCCCTGTCGCCAGTTCGATTCCCGTTGGTGCCACCAGTATTTTCATTGAACATACCGGTCCGTCTGGAAGTGTTAGAACTCCCCGTGCGGGGGTGTCATTAGAGCCTATCGTCAATTCTTCGTACTCCCCTCACGGGTGAGACAATGGAGGCGCATGTGCAGATTTGCATCATTATTATTATTATTATTATTATTATTACTATTATTATTATTATTATTATTATTATTATTATTATTATTATTATTATTATTATTATTGTGGCACCGCGATAGCCCAGTGGTTAAGGTCTACCATCTGGGACCTGTCGCCAGTTCGATTCCCGTCGGTGCCAGTATTTTCAAAGGATATTTTCTTTGAAAGTATTGGTCTGTCTGGAAGGCTTGGAGCTGCCTTGCGGGGGTGTCAGTAGAGCCTATCGTCAAATCTTCGTACTCCCCTCGCGGGTGAGATGATGGAGGCACATGTGCAGAAATGCATTCGCAATTGACTGAGAAGCACTATTATTATTATTATTATTATTATTATTATTATTATTATTATTATTATTATCATTATTATTATTATCATCCCTGAAAGGTGTTGGAAGTAGGGGGTGGGGGTTTGGGGTGAAGGGGAAAATGGAAATTGTGTCCCCCCCCCCCCCCCACCCCCCCCCCCCCCCCACACCCCCACACCCCGCCTTTTCCGCACCGCTGTCCCATAAATCATGGTTTGTGGGAACCAGGAGGAGTTGGGAGCGCATATTTGCAGGGTGGCTAGCCCCAGACTCGATGTTGACGCTGATATAGTTTTTTTTGGAAGTCACGCAAATATTTGTGTTAGGGGAGCGTCCTGAATGCCAAAATTCCTTGTTTTTTGGCCTTTTTTTGCACCCCCTGTCCCCATAAATCATGGTTTGTGGGAACCAGAAGGAGTTGGGAGCTCATATTGACAGGGTGGCTAGCCCCAGGCTCAACCTTGATGCTGATGTTATTTTGTTGGAATTCACGCAAATCTTTGCGATAGGGCAGTGTCCTGAATGCCGAAATTCCTTTTTTGGCCTATTTTTCACCCCCTGTCCTCATAAATCATGATTTGTGGGAACCAGGAGGAGTTGGGAGCTCATATTGGCCGCAGGGTGGCTAGTCCCAGGCTCAATCTTGATGCTGATATAATTTTTTTGGAATTTGAGCAAATATGTGCGTTAGGGGAGTGCATCTAACACTTCTTGATGAGCTCTTTTTGAAAAATATAAAAGTTGTGGAGCATTCTCAGCCATTCATTTTGGTGCCAGTTAATTCGCGTGGGGTTCGTACAACTGCCAAGCTCGGGTTCCCGGGAGGAGGGCCCGCCTGACCCACCCTTCCCCGTCGACAGGGTATGTTCAATTGCCGGAGGTACCAGCAGACGCAAGTATAAGCTCTGGTGGCACAAAAACCTAAAATCTCAGGGTTTTGTGCCACCCGGCAACAAAACCTTTGGATTTCCGAAGAGAGCTCACCGAGAGGTGTCGGGTATACCAAATATCATCTCCAAACTCCCTCTGGTGTGCGCGAGCGGCGCCTGGTGGCGCAAAAACCTGCATTGTCTGGTTTTTACATCACCCGGCGCCACAGTTTTTACATTTTTGGAGAGAGCTTATCAAGAAGTGTCAGATATACCAAATATCAGCCGGCCTCCCCCCGGGAACCCCAGCCCCGCAATTGTACGTACCCGAAACGCAATTGCCGGCACCAAAATGAATGGCTGATTTTGCTCCAAGGCTATAAAAGTTATGCACGTGAGAATGAGAGGAAAAGCGATCTTGGGAAGAGGGGGGGGGGGGGCGGGGAAGGGGGGGGGGGGGGGGGTGCGCTTCGCGCAACCCCCCTGCAAACCATCCTTTCAGGTGTTGGCGCAGCCCCTAGATTATTATTATTATTATTATTATTATTATTATTATTATTATTATTATTATTATTGGACACCGTGATAGCCCAGTGGTCAAGTTCTACCATCTGGGCCCTGTCGCCAGTTCGATTCCCGTCGGTGCCACCAGTATTTTCATTGAACATACCGATCCGTCTGGACCAGTATTTTCATTGAACATACCGGCCCGTCTGGAAGTGTTGGAACTGCCCTTGCGGGGGTGTCATTAGAGCTTATCGTCAATTCTTCGTACTCCCCTCACGGGTGAGACGATGGAGGCGCATGTGCAGAAATGCATCAGCCATTGACAGAGAAGCACTATTATTATTATTATTATTATTATTATTATTATTACTATTATTATTATTATTATCATTATTATTATTGTTATTATTATTATTGTTATTATTATTATTGTTATTATTGTTGTTGTTGTTGTTGTTGTTGTTATTATTACTATTACTATTATTACTATTATTATTATTATTATTATTATTATTATTATTATTACTATGCCTATTATTTTGTTATTATTATTATTATTATTATTATTATTACTATTATTGGACACCGTGATAGCCCAGTGGTCAAGTTCTACCATCTGGGCCCTGTCGCCAGTTCGATTCCCGTCGGTGCCACCAGTATTTTCATTGAACATACCAGTCTATTTCTGGACCAGTATTTTCATTGAACATACCGGCCCGTCTGGAAGTGTTGGAACTGCCCTTGCGGGGGTGTCATTAGAGCTTATCGTCAATTCTTCGTACTCCCCTCACGGGTGAGACGATGGAGGCGCATGTGCAGATTTGCATCAGCCATTGACAGAGAAGCACTATTACTATTACTATTACTATTATTATTATTATTATCATTATTATTATTATTATTGTTGTTGTTGTTGTTGTTATTATTATTATTATTACTATTATTATTATTATTATTATTATTGTTATTATTATTGTTATTATTATTATTATTATTATTATCATTATTATTATTTTTATTATTATTATTACTATGCCTATTATTTTGTTATTATTATTATTATTGTTACTATTACTATTACTATTATTATTATTATTATTATTATTATTATTATTATTATTATGATTATTATTATTATTATTATGATTATTATTATGATTATTATTATTATTATTATTATTATTATTATTATTATTATTATTATTATCGCACCAGACCTCCGCATGCCCTTGAGAACGTGTAGGAGAGAGCAAGGAAGGAGAGGAAGGGGAGGAGGGGAGTGGAGGTCGATGAGGGCAAATATGAGAATAATGCATATCCATACGAACTAACTTCAAGCTTGGATGTCCTTGCCTGTGATGCTCTTTTTATCTATCTATCTAACCTACCTATATATGTATCAATCTAGCCAGCTATCTATCTGCCTTCGATCTAATCTATCTATCTATCTATCTATCTATCTATCTATCTATCTATGTGTCCATCTAGCCAGCTATCTATCCGCCTACCATAACTATCTATCTATTATCCATCTACCTATCCCATCTAACTATCTACCTACCTTTCTTCCTATCCTTCCTAGAGCCAAGTTCCGGTCTAGCCAGCTATCTATCCGTCTAACAATATATCTATCTATCCATCTATTGATCTATCCATCGATCTATCCGTCTAACTATCTACCTACCTTTCTACCTATCCTTCCTAGCACCGAGTTCCGGTCCGCCCTCTCCGATTTCGCTTCCGAGGTTCTGGAGTGCGATACAACCCACCTTTCCTCATCATCTTCCTCCTCTGCTTCCCTCTCCTGATCAGCCACTCATTCGTCGTATCGACATCAGTTCGTTCATGCGGCATTCAAAATCGGCGATGAAGTCAAGCTACGCGCACTCACTAAGCACTTCAAGCATAAATACAACGGCAAGATCGCCTTGGTAAAGGAGTACATCCAAGAGAAGGATCAAGTCCGGGTGAAGGTGAGTGAAGGCGGGGAAGAACTTAACGTCAAAGTGCAGAACCTCGAAGCCCAAGAATCCGATAAGGAGAACGACACTTCATTTGACTCGTCATCTACTTCTTCTTCATGTCGTGATCTCTATGCTGATGTATCAGAAGCGGAAGAGGAGGCACTGCCAATCAAAGTCGGAGATGCAGTGAAGTTACACTCACTCGGGCGCCGCAAGCAAAAACACAACGGAAAGACCGGAGTTGTGCAGGCCTACATCAAAGAGAAGGATGTATTCCGAGTCAAGCTAAGGGAAGGGACTGAAGTGCTTACAGTCAAGCTACAGAACCTCGAAGCTGGTCGCTGTACTTAATCAGGATAAGGTTGTAGTATGGGGCACGCGAATTGCTGTAATGATGGGGATATTATGGGGATCATTTAAACATGATGATAGCAAACTTGAAACAGTCGTGTCTGAACAATCAAGTTATGCTGACTCTCGCCTCTCAATGTCGTGACGGCTCAATATCGTGACTCAATCAATCAAGTTACTGTATGATACTGAGAGCTCAGACTCTACTGATAATCAGTCATCATGAGTCTACCGGCGCTGTATGTACTACTGAACGACTTCCGACTTTTCAATGATTTCAGTCGTGAAGTACGCAAGCACCGTCCTATTCTACTGGCGTCTTATTTCCCACTCATCTCTACCGGCGCTAATGCAAGTTATATAGTATTCTCAGGCTATTATGATAGTAATATTGCTGTTGACATTCAAGACAACAAAAAAAAATTTTTCAGTTTTTGTGTTAGATTTTCATTTTTGTGACAGTTTTTCATTTTTGTGGCAAAAATTTGAATTTCCAATTTTACGGTAACATTTTGCGAAAATTTACGCTGTTTTGCGGACGAATATAGCAGTTAATTTGAAAAATTTAAAATTCCAACCAAAATGAAAATTCCAACCAAAAGTGAAAATCTGACAAAAAAAAAACTAAAAACTAATTTTTTTTGTTGTCTTGAATGTCAACAGCAATATTAATATTACTTGAAAAGTTGATTGGTAAAAAGATCATCCTTAGATGATGCAATTCTTGCCAGGTGACCGTCTCGTAGAGCTGAGTGTGTCCCCGGGGCATGCGGGACTCTTGAAGCTTTTACATCAGTAATTGAAGAACGTAGTCGGATTTCAGTTGACTCGAACTGCTAGTGGATTTCAAGTTTTGCATCATGGCAGTGTAAGTCTGAGGCGAATCATGCTCAGGCTGCCACTGAGACAGTTACAGTCCGTTAAGCAGTCTGATTGATCATCTCAGTCACTGACTAATTGTTACACTCACTGTACAGCGTCAGACTTGAACTCAGTCTCAGGCTCTCACTGCAGGCTTCAAGAGTCTGCGTCTTCAATTCGAGGACGGTCAGTGTTCCCGGCTTTGACTAGTCGTGGCACCAAGCTCAGCACTCAGCCTGCGGCTGCACTGGTCGGCGGCGATCGGAAACAGTATTGAATTTCCCGGGCAGGTGACTCGGACCGAGCGTGACCAACGACCGGGCCATGAGTCGGCCGGGAAATATCGTAATATTAACCCTTACTAGGCTCAGGCCCGGCTTCACATTTGCGGATCAGGATCCACAAATGTGGATCGGCTGTATTTTATGTGCCACGGTCACGTTCTCTGGGCACATTTGTGAATTTTGGCAGTGACTAATGAATATTATTGAAACTGATGAGTCAGAGGCTAGTTGAAGTTAACTATGTCAACTCAAAAAACCTAACTTATAAAACCTTCACAATCCGAGGGTGTTCAAGTGGCTGCCTATAATTATTATAGAAAATTTAGGAAAGCTCAAGTTTCAAAAGTGGTTGATGTCTGTGACTCGTGATTTCAGTGGCATATTTAAGTCAGAGTCACTTCCAGAAAAGCTATGCCACTGTCATCATGATCCTGGTTTTCACACTGATAATATCGCTTCAGCAACTCTTGATTTAGGCTCATCACTGCAACGGTGTAGCGTAAGACTCCATAGCATTTTATGATTGATATTGTACAGTCTGATGTTTTTATGTATATTGAAAATGTGTGACGAAAATATGGGAAACAAAGTTGTTTAACTATGTGCCTGTTTTCAGTTTCATATTTAAGTCACTTCCAGCTAAGCTACAATATGACATCGAGTCCTGGTTTTCACAGATCGCGGCTCAAGTTCAACACACAACACTTGATGAAGTTTTATTAATATTAATCTGTTGCGTAGTATAATCGTCGACATTCAAATTAACACACTTTCGATCAACATTTATATTAAAAAAGTTCTATCTTATAAAAAAGTTCTATCTTATAAAAAAGTTCTATCCCATAAAAAGTTCTATTTTATAAAAATGATCTGACTTTTCAAAAAAGTTTAAAGCAATTATCTTTTTTTATACATATAACTTTTTTAATACTTATAACTTTTTTCATACTTATAAAAATAACTTTTTTATAATTATAATTTTTTTCATACTTAAAACTTTTTTCATATATATATGTATAATATATATATATATAGGAGAAAGAAGAAGGAGAAAGAGGAAAGAGAGAAAGAGAAGGAGAAAGCGAAGGAGAAAGTTTCAATTTTTTTAATAGATAAAACTTTATGTAAACTTGAATTCTGAAGTATACGTGACTCTCAGAAGTTATTAATATATAAATTGCTAAGTCACATCAGACCAAAATGTATATATATTAATATATATACGCTATATATCTATACAAACAAAACTTTCTGGCTCCGGTATTATTAAAGCAAATTTAATTACATTAGAAAAAAAAGAAGAAAAAAAAATGAGAAGGGCCCCATCCTCGCCCTTCCCTGTGGCACACATCCACGTATGTACGTGCCTCCAAGATTAAAAATTCACTCTGTGAAAAAATGGTGTCACAGCTTGCTAATCATATACCAAACACACTCTCTTGCTCTACCTCCCTTTCTCTCTTCATCTCTCCCTGTCTCACTTCTCTCCCTTACTTTCCCCACTACCTATCCCTTTTCCATAGCTTACCAAACACATACACTCTCCATCCCCCCCCCCCCTCTCCGAGTCTCTCTCTCACACACACACTCAAGCAAGTTTCACTTGCTGCATGATGGGAATTTCAAATTCTTCAAGAACTTTTGCGATTTCTACCTGAACAGACCTGGGCCAGTAGATGTGAGTTTGAAGTCAAACGTTTTGCATTCACTCCACATATATGTGTTATCCGCTGCCTGTGACTCATACTGCTCCCCCCTATCAAACTTCCACTTCTCGCTGCAGATGCCTTCCCTGCCTAAACGCCTAGCTGGTCCATAAGTGCCCGTCAGTGTATTTGCATCTGCGGTTCCATACAAAATCAACTTCACCATGGGATAGCCGTCCTCAACCCAACAACTCTTTACCCTACCTAAACTCCACGCCCTTGGGGTTTTCTCTAACCATTTATCTACATTTATCTTTCCTTCCGCATCTGCACAAGCTACCCAAGTTCCTACTACCGGCGGCCAACTCTCAAACTCGGAAGGGAGGGCTTTTCCGGAGAATCCGCCTCGATTGAAGTACTAGACCTCGTTGCGATCGGTTCCTATACACATATGCACAAGTACAAGTATGAGACGGAGGGAAGGGGATAGTGTACTTGTACTGTTGCCGACGCGGAGAGCGACACCTGGTCAACCACCGCCGGCACGGGGGGGGGGGGGGGGGGGGATCAAGCTGTGGCAAAAAAAACAAACTATATATATATATTTATATGTATATATTTACTATATCTGAGGCGTACTGATGCAGCTAATGGCATATCCTCAACGGACATAAGCCTCCAATACCCTTGTTCGAGGTCCTCCACCCCCCCGTGTCAGTCTCTCGCCTGATGATCGGGGCCACCGATGGAGCTCCTGAGGGCAAGACTGCACTAAGCCGAGGTTATTCCGCAGTCCCAGCAACCTCTTGCAAGACGTCACCGAATGTGCAAGTGCATACACCAAGCGCGGTTGCTAGAGCTGCCTCGAAACCCCACCCATAACAATCTGGTGTCTGCTGGGTCCTGGGCTATCAACCAGCATATGCGGAGTTTAAGATCTTTTACGCGCGCAACGACCCTCCTCCCCAGCATCTACCACCAAAGGGTTATGAGTTGGCGTCACAGTTTAACGCCTTGAGGCCATTGGGCTGTTATATATATATATATATATATATATATATATATATATATATATAAATATAAGAAAGAGCAAGAGGAAAGAGGATAGTGTACTGTTGCCGACGCGGGGAGCGACACCTGGCCAGCCACCGCCGACACGGGGGGGATATCAAGCTGCGGCAAAATTTTTTTTATTAAAAAAAAATAATAAATAAAAGAAAAAAAAGAAAGAGCAAGAGGAAAGGGGGCAGTGTACTGTTGCCGACGCGGGGAGTGACACCTGGCCAGCCACCGGTAGCTCGGGGGGGGGGGGGGGGGGGGGGGGGGGTAAGCTCTGCAAAAAAAAAAAAAAAAAAAAAAAAGAAAGAAAGAGAGAGAAATAGAGAGAGAGAGCAGGAAAGAAAAGAACAAGAAGAAGACCTTTTCTTGCTTGAAACGCTTGAGTCGCCTACCGAACTCGTCCGCCTTGAGCCGGAATCTACCGTCATGTACTCACGGGGCACCCAGTGAATTCTTTCGTGCCCGTACTTGTACGAGGTTAGGTAAGAATCCTCCTGTTTCTTACAAAGGGGGCAAACAGTCCATTCACCGTTCTCGTTGTTGGTGTTCCACCACCTCTCTATGCAGTTGCGATGATATGAAACATTGCAACATGTTAACAGAGCCTGACGCTTACCTACGTCACGAACCTCCTCAAATCTTATGTCGTCTATTGGGCTATGACGAATGCGACAATCTATGTCTATTGGCAAAGAAGAGGACGACGCAGACGATGCTACGCCCTCCTCGCGTTTGACAACGACAGCAGACGAGGGCGACGAGCTAGAGCGTCATGACAATGACGCGATCAACGAAGCAGAAGACACAGGTGACAAGGACGACGCAAAGCGCGACAATGAAGAGACCGATGAAGCAGACGACAAGCTCGAGGCAGAGCGCGACAGCCAGTGGCCTCGCTGCCTGTTCTGACAATTGTCATCTTGGCTGTTCTGCCTGTTCCCTTTCTCAATCGCTAGTCCTTGGCATGACGTAAACTGCCCGTCCTTGGCATGACCTTACGGCCGGTCCTAGCATGACTTGAAACTTCCCCGGGGATAGATAGAAAGATAGACAGAATAATAATAATAATAATAATAATAATAATAATAATAATAATAATAATAATAATAATAATAGTAATTCTAATAATAATAATAATAATAATAATAATAATAATAATAATAATAATAATAATAATAATAATAATAATAATAATAATAATAATAATAATAATAATAATAATAATAATAATAATAATAATAATAATAATAATAATAATGATGATAATAATAATGCAAAGACCTTGTCAGGTGAAATCATCATTAATAATAATAATGATAATAGTAATGATAATAATGATAATATAATAATAATAATAATAATAATAATAATAATAATAATAATAATAATAATAATGATAATAATAATAATAATAATAATAATAATAATAATAATAATAATAATAATAATAATAATAATAGTGCTTCTCTGTCAATGGCTGATGCATTTCTGCACATGCGCCTCCATCGTCTCACCCGTGAGGGGAGTACGAAGAATTGACGATAAGCTCTAATGACACCCCCGCAAGGGCAGTTCCAACACTTCCAGACGGGCCGGTATGTTCAATGAAAATACTGGTCCAGATGGATCGGTATGTTCAATGAAAATACTGGTGGCACCGACGGGAATCGAACTGGCGACAGGGCCCAGATGGTAGAACTTGACCACTGGGTGATACTATCACGGTGTCCAAAATAATAATAATAATAATAATAATAATAATAATAATAATAATAATAATAATAATAATAATAATAATAATAATAATAATAATAATAATAATAATAATAATAATAATAATAATAATAGTGCTTCTCTGTCAATGGCTGATGCAAATCTGCACATGCGCCTCCATCGTCTCACCCGTGAGGGGAGTACGAAGAATTGACGATAGGCTCTAATGACACCCCCGCAAGGGCAGTTCCAACACTTCCAGACGGACCGGTATGTTCAATGAAAATACTGGTGGCACCGACGGGAATCGAACTGGCGACAGGGCCCAGATGGTAGAACTTGACCACTGGGCTATCACGGTGTCCATAATAATA
>WBZZ01006410.1:52500-67500 GCA_019918135.1 Paulinella micropora | reverse complement strand
CGCGTGTGGGCTCCAAACCTGCGCATAACCCACGGCGAGAGGGGGCGAATCCGAAGACCGACCCATCGCACTAGGGAATGACACTTGCAAGAGCACGACTGGCCGCACATGTAGACGACCTTCTGTATGATGTTGTCATAGCAGTCGGGGGTTTTATGTAAAGGTTTGAAAAGAGTATTATGTATATCGGTCTTTAGCTCCGTCTGGATCCGCCTGAGTCCACTAGTCTCTCCTTGATCTTGAGTTCCGTCTTGATCCGCCTGGGTCTCCTGATATCCTCTCGATCGAAATATCCTCTGGTAGCTTGAATTTTTTTTTTTTTTTTTTTTGAGCCTGTTTATCGGTCCCTGGAATTTTTTGGGGGGGGGGGGGGGGTTGTCCCCCATTTTTATTCTTTATGGTATGCAGCAGTTTTTCCGCAGAGTCTTGCGTGTCTAGTGTGTTGGTCCGTATGTTGTTGGTCCTGTCCCCTTACCACCGGTTTAGTTTATTGGATGCTCTTATCGGTTTAGTAAGGTAGGGAGACTAGGTCTAGATCTTGTTTCCTTGACGGTATCTTATTAATTCTATCCGGTGATTATCCTTACTTGCTTTTGGATTATATGCGTGCCCTTTAATATAGGTGCTTTCTTTTCCTTCTCGTTATAGTATATATTTATTATATTTATTTATAGATATATATATATATATATTTATTTATTTATTCATATATATATGGATATATTATTATTACTATTATTACTATTATTATTATTATTATTATTATTATTATTATTATTATTATTATTATTATTATTATTATTATTATTATTATTATCATTATTATTATTTTCCCCTGTGTCCTTTGCCTCCTTGTATGTTCCCACCGGTTCCGTCAGGGGTGTGTCACATCAATCTATTTATGCAATACTTCCTGTGCTTAAATAAGATGGGTAGAATGGGCCTGGGGCGGGGTTATTACGTTGAGCATGTATGGAGAAATTGCCATACTTTCAGGATATGATCGTGGCAAAGGTCGGTGAGTTCTTGATAGACCGCTCTTGCCTGGGCACTAGAGAAAGATCCTTGATCAGCTTGAATCCTGTTGATGGGATATACCCTCTGGCTCCCATAGCATGAGGAGTTGGGGTTCGCAGCGGCCTTGGGAGCTTAGCTTGAGATCATGTATTTTTTCCATATATTTGTGGTATCTATGTTCGTAAATGGCTCTGGGGTTATATCCGTGTGGTGTTGTTGATTGCCAGGGTTCAAACGGCCAGCTGACTGGTGGGTCCTCTCCGCGGGGGGAGGTTGGGTCTTGGAAGTTGAAGGGGTTGGATTCTCAGCCCGTGTTCGTCCCATAATCGTCTGGTGTTACTGCTTGTTGTCATTGCATATATTGATTGATATAATCGAATAAGCCATTCGTCGGATCGAGATGTTGCTTCTACAAGGTAAATATTTGGTGATGTCGGTGATGGGGTAAGGAGTAGGTCTGGTTTCCATGATTCCCCTTCTTCACGTAGATCATCGGCCAGGCGTGCGGCTGGATGGGTCCGTGTTGTCCGACATGTATGCCCTCGCTCACCTAAGCGGGTCCATGCCAGGTCTATGTTGTGGGTGGTTGAGAGGGTGGTTGCTTTGCCTTCCTCTGCGATGAGGATCATATGATGTGGTTGGTCTTCAGGCGGGATGTTCGGGTCGATGCTCAGATGTTTCTTGAGGATCGCACGTGATGCGGAGTGTCTGGCATTGATGGCGTTGATAAGTTCCTGGGGGTGTGGGGGGTCTGTGCTGGTCATGAAATCTTCGATGGACCCTACGTGGTCGCAGTATGGGCAGGTGCCGTCTGTTTTATTTTTTGTGCGGACACTTTTCATAGCTGGGGTATCCCAGGCATTGAGTTGGCACATCAAGATGACTTTGATTTCCCAGTCCTCTCGCCTTGTCCCTGGGCCTAGGTATTTGCTGGAGATGTGCTGTGTCTCCCCTCTCATTTCAGCAGCCGGTCCCAGTGCAAACCTAGGAGCGACCATTGCTTTCCCAAGGTTGGTGCTGACCCGTGTCGAAGCGACCATAGGTTTCTGGTCCGTATGTCTGCTTTGGCTCGTAGTATCGCTTGTCGACAGTCTGTTACTAGGGTTATTTTCCCCGTAAAACGGTGCTGGACTGTAATAACGTATTGAGAGTGGAGCCTTCCATTGTTGTTCTCTGTTGCGTTTCCGCTGTTGTCATGACGTAGTTATATTCCTATCCCCAGATCTCTGCAACTTCCTATCCATTCTAGTCCTAGGTATCCTTGGTATCTTCTTTGTTCTAGGAGGTGTTCATGTAAATACCAATCTAGGAAAGGTTGATTCCGCACGAGGGGCGGGTGGGGATTGTTCACTTTGATGTCTTTCCACGGGATGTGTGCTGGTTGCAGGGTTCTAATCGATTGTTGGTAATAGGCTCTCCCTGGTGGTGGGTATTCGTTTGGGTCCTGGTCGTCCGGGTGCCATCCTATAGCCTCCGGGAGACGTGCGGTCTGGAGGTAAGCTGGGGGATATTAAGAGCTTGGATGCGTTGAACGAGGTTATGTGCTTGGGCCTCCTGGTCTGTTTTTTGGGTTTTCATTTCCCGGGGGGGCCTGTTATGCTGGGCGTCCGGGGTATGTGCGTTATGGATGGCCGTGGTCGTAGGAGGTTGGTCCGAGGGCGGTCTGCGGGGGTTGCATCCTTCGGTACGGTCGTGTTGCATCTTGCAGCAGACGCAGATGGGAGTGTACTGCGATCTGGGTAGCCCGGTCGTGCGACGTTATTCCCCACAGGAAAACCGTGGCCATTCGCAGGTCTGCCCTATCCTTGAATCGTGGGAGGCCAAAGCCTCCACATTTGCCTCGTGGTCCGTAAAGGAAAGCGTCGGGGATGTCTGTTTGTTTCATCTTTAAGGTAAACATTCTCGATAGTATTTATCCATTGTGTCGGCTTCCTCCTCCGTGAGTGTCGTCCATCCTAGTGGAAAATCCGCTGTGCCAGGCACCAGGTCCCGTAGGGCTTCTCGTCGTCGGGGTTTGGTGATGTTTAGGCCTAGTGCCACCTGGGTTGCCATGAGGAGATTGGCCATGATCTCGTTCACTTGGGGTTTGTGGCCATTGAGGCCAGATGTGAAGAGTCCTAGTGATCGGAATTTAGTATATTTGGTTAGGCTGGGGATGGGCACCCCATCCCGGTCAGTGAGACCTACGTCAAAGTCTTCTGTGGCTCCTGATGGGTGAACCATGATTCCTAGTGTAAAGCTCTTAGCAGTCGCTGTGAGAAATCCTGTGCCATGGAGTTGATCTTGGGATTTGTGGAACTCCTCCCGGGCGGCTTCAATGTACTAATCCTTGGTTCCTGGTCCTCCATGCGCATTCCATTCGTCATCCGCGAATGTATGTTGGGATGGCATTGTGACTTCCATGTTTGTGAGGGTCCTGCCTCGTAGTGCTGGCCATGAATTAAATTGGCGGCCGGCCCCGTAGAATTGGTATCCGGGGGAGTATGATGTGGAAGATGGTCCGTTCCGGAGGTGTTTTCAGTATTCGTTGGTGATCGGGAATAACGTCGGGCTGATCGGGCTGCCTTGTGCGGTGCCTCGGCCTCGATGTATGGGTTCTCCCGAGGCCTGGGTCCCATCCGGTCCTCGAGTATGGATGGTTGCTCCCTTGTAAAGGTGATGGACGAATGCGAAGAGTTTCGGGAATTCGTGTGGTGATGCGACAATTGCTGTCAGTGCATCGTGTATGACAGGTAGTTCTACCGAGTCAAAAGCCTTTTCTACATCCACAGCCGTTAGGATCATGGTGTGCGTCTTTCCTGTGACCACCGCTGCGTGGTGAACATCGTGAATGATGATACGTAACGTCAGGTTAGCTTCGTCCGCCCCCGAGATTCGGGGGCAGTTGGCTTTGGCGGTTGTGCTGACGCTGCCTACATCTAACATGAGGGTGCGTAGGCGGAGATCACCATTTTAGCGTATAGGTTCATTATGGCTTTGGAGATCATGATAGGTCTCCAGTCCTTCGGATCAGCCCCCTTCCCCTTCTCTTTCCATAATTGGACAAGCTGGGTGGCTTTCCATTCTGTGGGTATGACTCCTTCCCTCCAGCATTTGTTGAAGTACTGTAGGATATATGCTTGGCCGGGTCCAGAAAGTTTTTTCAGTGCAACCGGTGGGACTTGATCCAATCCTGCTGAGGTCCCTTTCTTGCTCTGTATCGCTGCTTTTAGTTCCTCCATGAAGAAGTCCCGGCGTGCTTCTTGGATGGCTTGTGACCTCTCCGGGTATGTAGTTAAGTTGGAGGGGATACACGTCAGGATCCGTGCATATCCTCCCGGGATGTTGAGGCGGTAGCCTGGAGAGGGAGTATGTTGGCGTAGGGTCTGTGTGTGGTCCCCAGGATGTGTTCGGGCCCAGTCGTCTATCAAGCGATGGATGGGTAGGAGTGCTGCTTCCTTGGCCAACCGGTCGCATACTTCGTTTAGGCAATGTTGCCATTTGAAGCTATTCTCCACATGGGATGCGATCCACTGGATGTGTAGGTGGCCCATCTCGATCTTATATCCAGCTATTGCGTCCTATAAGATTGGCTGCGGCCTTTCCGGGAAAAGCTTTTGGTACTCGGATTCCAGGGGGCAGTCTGCGAGTCCCTTGTAATCGGTGAGCGCATAGGTCTGCTGGGGGCGCCATCCGCTGGTACGGACGTAATGAAGGGCCATAGCCATCCCTCCGACTTCTTGATGTACGCTGGTAGTCGGGTTGGCATGGGATCCATATATGGCGATAATGGCTTCTTGGTGAATCAGGATGGCCCCGAACCCTCCCGCATTGCCCAAGTTTGGGAAGCTAGACCCATCTACGTGTATTATCGCCGTGGTACTCCTGTCTATGGCATCCCGTTTGGTTCCGGGGTGATCCCGTGTCGGTGGGTCTGCCTGGACCTTGGGAATTAGGGTGTCGATATGGTGTTTGTCCCTAAGATTCCGGGGGAGTTTGTGCAATAGAAGTACTACCCAGCTGGGGATCATTTGAAACACGGTCCTGGGGTCTCTGGGCGTTCTCTGCCATATTCGTGTACAGAGGTAGGCGTTTGTCCCTTCTGTCCCGCCACCCAGTTCCCGGAGGATATGGACTATGCACATCGGGTCGGGTGCTGGGTACAGGGACCATGTTCTCCTTGGTGGTCGTGGTTTGGGTACTCGGGCTGTACCGTACTGGTCCCAGTGGCGGTGGTGGTATGTTAGGTTGTGGAGGATTTGGGGGTCCATTCCCGCGTCGGTGACTTGTTGTGTTGTGTATTCGATGATCGCATTGGTCCACTGGGGCTGGTCAATCTGGCGTAGGTGCTCATCACAGGAATCCCCTATGCTCGTTCCCCAGGCCTGGGTGAGGTCCTGTTCCGTGAAAACGGGGACGTTGAGAGGGTATGGGTCCTCGGCTGGTATGGGGATTTGATGGTGGGGCATAGAGGTTTCTTGGGAAGTAGGGGCGTCGAGCGCACCTAGCAGAATATCATGTCGACTATGTTGCTCCGATGCGTCGGGGGTCAGTTGCAGCCTGGGGTCCTAGGGCGGCCACCAGCAGTTGGTGAGCCTCCCTGGGGGTGTGGAGACGCGCCCTGAATAGTTCGGCGTAATGGGCAGTAGTGTCCTGGTGACTGGGGCGGAGGCGAGGTTTGGCTTGTCTTGCTTTGCGGTATAATAGGCACCGGTCTGCATCCCATTCAACATTCTGGATGCAGTGGTCCGGCATTGCCCGTAGTCTCGCGTCCATTTGACTGCGTTGATGGGTGCGGTTTGTGGCTTCTTTAAGATCCTCTTCCTGCTCCCGGGTTAGTGGTTGTATGATTTCCTTTTCTCGATGTGACTATAGCCTCATGATTGCCCTAGTCCCTGATTGGATGTCCAGGGTTCTGGCTAGTTGTTCCCATCGTTTCCACGTAAGGACTGGGTTTGGTGGTAGGTCACCTTTTGTTAGGTCTCCGTGGATTTCCGTGAGGGTTTGTTGAAAGACCAGTCTTGTGGCAGGAATCTGTGTGGGTCGGCGTCGCTGGTCGCGCTGAGGTGGTGTGGTTGAGGGTTGAAGGGGTGATGTTTGGTCTCCTTGTTGTGGTGGGTGTGTGTCAGATGCAGCGGCGCAGGCTGCGGCGACTGCTCTGGTCATCAGCGCCTTGTTATTACTATTATTATTATTATTATTATTATTATTATTATTATTATTATTATTATTATTATTATTATTATTATTATGGACACCGTGATAGCCCAGTGGTCAAGTTCTACCATCTGGGCCCTGTCGCCAGTTCGATTCCCGTCGGTGCCACCAGTATTTTCATTGAACATACCGCTCCGTCTGGACCAGTATTTTCATTGAACATACCGGTCCGTCTGGAAGTGTTGGAACTGCCCTCGCGGGGGTGTCATTAGAGCTTATCGTCAATTCTTCGTACTCCCCTCACGGGTGAGACGATGGAGGCGCATGTGCAGAAATGCATCAGCCATTGACAGAGAAGCACTATTATTATTATTATTATTATTATTATTATTATTATTATTATTATTAATTATTATTATTATTATTATTATTATTATTATTATTATTATTATTATTATTATTATTATTATTATTATTATTATTATTATTATTTATTATTATTATTATTATTATTATTATTATTATTATTATTATTATTATTATTATTATTATTATTATTATTATTATTATTATTATTATTATTATTATTATTATTATTATTATTATTATTATTATTATATTATTAAATTTTAAAAAAGGAAGCAGTCTGAGCAAAAAAGAAAGAAACTTCGAACAAAAAAAAAGTGAACAGCATTGAAAAAAAATACAAGGTAAAGACAGAAAAAATCAAGAAGAATAAGAGTGGTCCCCGGATAACAAGAAGGGAAACCATCCACACTCATCAGCAAGCAATACTAACGAATAAATTCTAAAAAAGGAAGCAGTCTGAGCAAAAAAGAAAGAAAGTTCGAACAAAAAAAAAGTGGACAGCATGAAAAAAAATACAAGGTAAAGACAGAAAAAATCAAGAAAAGTAAGAGTGGTCCCCGGATAACAAGCGGAAAAACCATCCACACACATCAGCAAGCAATACTACTGAATAAATTTTAAAAAAATGAAGCAGTCTGAGCAAAAAAGAAAGAAACTTTGAACAAAAAAAAAGTGGACAGCATGAAAAAAAATACAAGGTAAAGACAGAAAAAATAAAGAAAAGTAAGAGTGGTCCCCGGATAACAAGCGGGGAAACCATCCACACACATCAGCAAGCAATAGTAGCGAATAAGTAAAAAACAGGAAGCAGTCTGAGCAAAAAAGAAAGAAACTTAGAACAAAAAAAAAAGTGGACAGCATGAAAAAAAATACAAGGTAAAGACAGAAAAAATCAAGAAAAGTAAGAGTGGTCCCCGGATAACAAGCGGGGAAACCATCCACACCCATCAGCAAGCAATACTAATGAATAAATAACAAATTTTAAAAAAGGAAGCAGTCTGAGCGAAAAAGAAAGAAAGTTCGAACAAAAAAAAAAAAGTCGGCAGCATGAAAAAATAAATGCAAGGTAAAGACAGAAAAAATAAAGAAAAGTAAGAGTGGTCCCCGGATAACAAGCGGGGAAACCATCCACACCCATCATCAAGCAAAACTGATGAATAAATTTAAAAAAAGGAAGCAGTCTGAGCAAAAAAAAAAGAAAGTTCGAACAAAAAAAGTGGACAGCATGAAAAAAAATACAAGGTAAAGACAGAAAAAATAAAGAAAAGTAAAAGTAAGGTAAAGGAAAAAAAGGCGTACCTCACGACCGGCTTCATCACTCTCCTTTATTTTGCGAAACAGTACCTGCAACAAAGGTTTGCAAAAGAAAAGCAAGCAAAACGAAGCGAAAGTACCTCATACCCTGCCCTGCAGGCCAGAAGGCACCCCACCTTTTCGCGCTCGAACTTGTCCCGCAAGGAGACTATTCTGTGGACAGTTGAGTTAGGAGAAGTGATGATTTCACCTGACATGGTCTCCACTTGAAATCCCCCGACAGGGGCACCACGGGAGCTGGGCTCCTTGCTGGCGTCGCGGTACTCCAGCTTCTTCTTGGCGATTTCCCGCTCCCTATAACATACATAACATACATAATGTAACACACATAACATACATACATACATAATACACATAACATACATAGCATTATCATACATAACATACATAACATACATAAGAAAGAGAGAGAGAGAGAGAGAGACAGAAGGACAGAGAAAGAGAGAGAGAGCGAGAGAGAGAGCGAGAGAGAGAGAGGGGGGGGGGGGGGGCAGAGAGGGAGAGACAGAGAGAAAGAGAGAGAGAGTTAGAGATAGATAGATAGAGAGAGAGAGAGAGGGAGAGAGAGAGAGAGAGTCGAAGAGAAAGAGAGAGAGAGAGAGAGAGAGAGAGAGTCCAAGAGAAAGAGAGAGAGAGAGAGAGAGAGAGAGAGAGAGAAAGAGAGAGAGAGAGAGAGGGAGAGGGAGAGAGAGAGTCGAAGAGAGAGAGAGAGAGAGAGAGAGAGAGAGAGAGAGAAAGAGAGAGAGAAAGAGAGAGAGATACATAACATACATAGCATACATAGCATACATACCTCACGACCCACATGTTGTACTGTCGGGCGATTTCGGTCTTGACACCTGGCACACAAAGGGAAAACATGACATAAGAGAAAGCACAAAGACAAACATGCAAACATAACGGAAAAAGAAAGGGAGAGTGGACCTGAGGGGCCATCCCTCATGACAAAAAGGGAGTCGTACTTGCTGTCGTACTTTACCTCGTCCAAGTTCATGACCCTGACTGGCTCAGACGCAGACAGACACACACACACACACACACCCACACACACACACAAACACAAACACAAACACAAACACACACAGCGATGAGTCCTTGCATCACGACAAGCACAGCACAGCAAGGCAAAAAAGAGAAGGAGCACGAACCTATGTCTTCTTGTTTCTGTTTCCAGTGCCTCTTGCTGTCGCAGGCTCTGTGAGGTTGACAGCACCAGGTCCAAGCTCATCCTGGCCAATGCCGTCCAGGACATGGGATTACGTGCTGCGGCACGTTTGATGGTAGGGCCTCCGCGTTTGCCCCTTTTTTCACTTCTCTTTGCCGTGCCACTTTGTGGCAGGGTGTGTCGACAACCAAGGCCCGCTACTGGGACCAGAAGGCGCGTGACCACACATTCCATCCAGGTCTCCCTCTCTCTCTCTCAATCTATGCGTATGTGTGTATTTCTCTCTCGTTTTGCACTCTAACGGATTATTTTTTCTATGACGAGATCGCCATGGTGGGCGCCGGGAGTGGCCAGACGAACTGGAATTGCAGTGGGCAGTTTTTTACATGTGGCGTACAGGTATTTTTGTCTTGCACTGTTTGTTTACATATGGCTTGCAACAGAACCAGCGCTCACGGACGTGCAAGTCGTTGACTTCTTGCGCGAACAAGGCTGGACGTGGGTAATTTGTTGTTTTGCTTTGCTTTGCTTTGTTCATTTGCGTGTTTGTTGTTTTGCCTCTTGTTCATTTTCGTGTGTCTACAGGCGCTGTGCAACGATATCCCCCCTCCCACCCATCTTTTTTTTCTTCTTTTTTTTGGACAGTAAGCAAGGTAGGTTTAATGAGAGACGAACATAAAGCAACGTTTACTAGGGGCCAAGCCAAGAAAAAAAAATTCTTTACTAGGATAGAACCGAGGAAAAAAGAAAAAAAAGAATTTTTTTTATTTGCTTCTATCTCTTTTTTTTCCTTTTCGTCTGTCTTTTTTTTAAAATTTATTCATTACTATTGCTTGCTTCCTTTTTTTATTTATTCATTATTATTGCTTGCTGATGTGTGTGGATGGTTTTCCTTCTTGTTATCCGGGGACCACTCTTACTTTTCTTTATTTTTTCTGTCTTTACCTTGCATTTTTTTTCATGCTGCCGACTATTTTTTTTGTTGTTCGAACTTTTTTTCTTTTTTGCTCAGACTGCTTCCTTTTTTTTTATTTATTCATTACTATTGCTTGCTGATGTGTGTGGATGGTTTTCCTTCTTGTTATCCGGGGACCACTCTTAGTTTTCTTTATTTTTTCTGTCTTTACCTTGTATTTTTTTTTCATGCTGTCCACTTTTTTTGTTTTGTTCGAAGTTTCTTTCTTTTTTGCTCAGATTGCTTCCTTTTTTTGAATTTATTCATTACTATTGCTTGCTGACGTGTGTGGATGGTTTTCCTTCTTGTTATCCGGGGACCACTCTTACTTTTCTTTATTTTTTTTTGTCTTTACCTTGTATTGTTTTTCATGCTGCCGACTTTTTTTTTTGTTCGAAGTTTCTTTCTTTTTTGCTCAGACTGCTTCCCTTTTTTAAATTTATTCATTAGTATTGCTTGCTGATGTGTGTGGATGGTTTTTCCGCTTGTTATCCGGGGACCACTCTTACTTTTCTTGATTTTTTCCGTCTTTACCTTGTATTTTTTTTCATGCTGCCGACTTATTTTTTTGTGCTCGAACTTTCTTTTTTTTTGCTCAGACTGCTTCCTTTTTTATTATGTATTCATTAGTATTGCTTGCTGATGTGTGTGGATGGTTTCCTCCTTTGTTATCCGGGGAGCACTCTTACTTTTCTTTATTTGTTGTGTCTTTACCTTGTTATTTTTTTTTCATGCTACTACTACTCTCCTGACAGTCATCCTATGTTTTTCTCTTAATTTCTCCAAATCCTTAACTATGGGATAGATTTGGAGAGGTTAAGAGATGCAACAGGCAAAGTTGACGCTAAACTGCCCCCCGGACCTCTCCTGGGGGGGGAGGGGGGGATTTTCTTTTTTGCTCAGACTGCTTCCTTTTTTTTTATTTATTCATTACTATTGCTTGCTGATAATAATAATAATAATAATAATAATAATAATAATAATAATAATAATAATAATAATAATAATAATAATAATAATAATAATAATAATAATAATAATAATAATAATAATAATAATAATAATAATATTTTTTCTTTTGCTTCCCCCCCCCCCCTCCTTTTTTTTTGGGGGGGGGGGGGGATCCATGCCAATAGTTGGAGCCGGGTGTTCGTAGAGCCGGGGCACAGAGAGTAGCACGGATCAGAATCAATGTTTTTGGCTGGACACTCAAAAAGGCGTCTGTCACTAATTTACTATGTCATGGACTTTGTGTCATGGGTGCGGCAACAGGATCCGTCTCGATTGAAGTACTTGGATGAGTCCCATTTCGAAAATTGGGGTAATTTATATGTCCATTTGTTTGCACAGAGGTCGCATGCATGTTTGTTTTGCAGATTGTAGTCGTTGGCAGTATTGCAGGGCCCCGCGGGGGGAGAGAGTGACTAGGTCTAGGCACATGTCAGAGGCAGCTAGGACGTCCTTAGCGTTACATACATGACTAGCCTAACACATCCGAGAGGGGGGGTATTGTCATCTATCAGGGATGGTTCCAATGATGCAATAAATTATTTTGAGTCGCTTGTTGATGCATGTCACAATGGCTATTTGCGGGAGGGTGATATTCTCGTGGTGGATAATGCGAAAATCCACGGGGCAGCAGAGGTAGCTGATTTGCAAGATATGTTGTTTGCTGTTGTGGGAGTGACACATATACGTGTGCCTGCCTATTTCCCGGAACTCATGGCGGCCCCCTGAGTTAGTTTTTCAGAATGTGAAGCGCTATATGCGTGCGCACAGAGGTTTTGGCACCTTTCGGGAGGAGATTTTGAAGGGATTTGCTTAGAGTTTGTAGCTCGTCAGTACAGGATGTGTATTTCCCAGTGACTTGATTTTAATAATATTAATAGATTATGTAAATCCAAGTCGATATATATATTCATATTGTATGGAAGGCAAACCGTCAGGCTTTCAAGTTTACTGACTTATTAAACTTATACCGGATCTGTCTGTATAAATTGATTTCTATCATTGCTAATATATGCCGGAGTAAAAAACTTAACATATATATAATGACATTTAAAAAAAAAAAAAAAAAGTTAAATGTATAAAAAAAGTTAAGCGTATAAAAAAGTTGAAAGTATTCATATAAAAAAGTTCAACGTATAAAAAAGTTAAAGGTACAAAAAAGTTATGTGTATGAAAAAAGTTTAACTTTTTATAAGATCATAGTAGAACTTTTTTATAAGTCTTAGAACTTTTTTATAAGATATAACTTTTTAATAAAAAAGAAAAACTTTCATAGAGTTTGTGTGTTAACTTGAATGTCGAAGATTATATAGCAAGTTTATAACTTCACTTGATTGAATTAATGTTTTCATTGAAGTTAAAAACTAGATCCAAAAATGTGGGTTGTATTAATATCCACAAATGTGGATCTTGCCGGAGTAAGGGTTAACGTGGTCATTCAAATGGACGGGTGGATTCAGATCAGTTGTAATTCCGCCACCGCCTGCGGCTGTTCTTCTTACCTGTAAGAGAGAGAGAGAGAGAGAGAGAGAGAGAGAGAGAGAGAGAGAGAGAGAGAGAGAGAGAGAGAAAGAGAGAAAGAGAAAGAGAAGGTCTCTGCACGACCTTAAACTGTGACTGCCTTTTTTTATATTTTTTTTAATTTAATATTATTATTATTTTTTTTTACGCTTCACCTCTTTAGTAACTCTTCCATTCTGTCTCTTCATCTTCCCACACTCAGCCCTATGAGTGTCAAATATTAAAACACTGCTTGCGTAAAGTAGAAAGAGAGATAGAAAGAGAAGAGAAAGAGAAGAGAAAGAGAGAGAGAGAGAGCGAGAGAGAGAGAGAGAGAGAGGGGGGGGGGGGAGAGAGAGAAAGAGAGAGAGAGAGAGAGAGAGAGAGAGGAAGGAGAAAGAGAGAGAGAGGGAGAGAGAGAGAGAGATAAAGAGATAAGAAAAAAAAAGAGAGAGAGAGAGAGAGAGAGGGTGGGGGCGGGGGGGGGGGGGGGGGGAGAAACACACATACACCATGTGTGCGGTTAGAGGGGGAGAGAGTGAGAGAGAGAGAGAAGAGAGAGAGAGAGAGAGAGAAAGAAAGAAACAAAGAAAGAAAGAGAGAGAGAGAGAGAGAGAGAAAACGAATCAATTTCTTCAAGGGTCTGCTTTTTTTTTTTTTTTTTTTTTTTTTTTTTTTTTTTTTTCTGTGTGTGTGCCACGGTGTGTGTGGGGTATTGAAGAGTAGAGGTTCCGCGCTTCCAGGCCGTGATGTAGATCACCACCTGAAAATTACTGGCGAAGTGGCTCTATCATAAGTTAGTGCACAATAAATAAGTTGCTGTGGAATGGCTCCCTTTCCACAATAAATATCGAAGAAATCATTAAGTCACTACAGGAAGCGTTTAGAGGCCCAGCTGCTGGAGGATGCCGTTGCCAGTTACCGCCTCGGCCGCAAGGCCAACGGTGAAGCCAAGCATAGCCATGCGGCCATTCCAATTCTCCGCGAACTCCACGAAGCCAAACTTTGCGTTGTCAGAAGCCATCTTGATTTTCAGAAAGTTTTGGTTTATCAACTAAATTGAGCCAGGTTCTGTCTTTATTTGTTGTAGGGTGGGTTTCCACCTTGACCCAAGTCTCCCAACCTGCATGTGGCGCGGTTGATAAGAAAAATGACATTTATACCATCCCATGCTGGGTGCAAAAGGCATTTGCTGCTGGCTGAGGTTAGGGTTTACCCAAGTGACATGTATAAACAACTAGACTGACCTGAACCTTTTTTTCTTGAGACCCCAACCTTCAGCCACTTCCCGGATGATGTTTAAGGAATGAACTACATATAGCTCACAAGTCAACTTCAACAATTTCACGAACATGGTCTATGGAGCTCAAGGCACTCAGGAGGATGGTGGTCGCCTCAACGCTTTCGCCAAAGAGCCACGCATGGAAGTGGTAGAGGCCAGCGCTGGCTGGGGCTTCCACGAGCGCGCCGAGAAGCTGAACGGCAGACTGGCGATGCTTGGCTTTGTGTCCCTGATCGCTACGGAAGCTGCCTGTAACGGAACTGCCTTCGCCAAGGCGATTCTGGGCCTTTAAACTAGAAGCTAAAGCTGCGTTTACTATTGTATCTACATATTATTTATCTATTGATGGAAACCGTCGGCGGCGGATTTTGTTTACTTATTTATTTATTTTTCACCGCATCAAAAGTATCCCCTTTTACAGGGTCTTCTGACAGCTGTATACCATTCCTCCTTCCAAGCGTCCTTAGCTTCCTCCCCCGTCATCAGGAATTGGACATCAAACTGCTCAGAAGGAATAGGAGTTGGATAGTAGTCCTCATCCCCATTCTCCAACCTTGGATGACCCACCATCTGCAGTTCATGGAGGTGCATGGACACGAACATCCTTGCTACCATCCTCCTAACCTGCACGGGTATCAAAGTTTTGAGCTTAGGTTCGCTAGGTGAATAGCCAGTGAAGGCAAAAGTGGTTGGATCCCAATTCCATTTTGCCATCCCTCTCGATTCGGCTTTCACCGTATCGTAAACATCGGAGTCCTTATCCCTTAATCTGTCTTTGTACTTACTTGCCAAAGGGACAAAGTGTTCCAAAAACTGTTGCTGTTCTTTGGAGCCTACTATGTAGTCCGCTGCTACATGTTGTAGAAACCCCCCCACAGCCTTCCCCTCCAGTTGTTTAACACACGGGTCCTTGTAAGGATCGTATGCCACCCCAGATGACATGTTGATTTCCAAGGTGTCAAGGTCCAAGTTTCGAGATCAGGGTTCTTACCTGTTTCTCCAAAACCCTCCTTACCACCTTTTTTGTTTTCCCTTGCTTGTAATGACTGAAAGCACTGTCTCACACGACCAGTACTGAGTACTGATTGTCAAGAAGCTACTTGACACTCTCGCCAAGGCACAGCCAACAACAGTGACTGATTGCCTCCTAAGAGTGCGTCGTTCCCAATTCCAAAATTTGTTTTTCCAGAGTTCGAAAGAGGCAATGGGACTCCAAATGTATTAAGACCGGAGGTCTACCCTTACGAGCTCAAA
>WBZZ01006410.1:32500-35000 GCA_019918135.1 Paulinella micropora | reverse complement strand
AAAAGGAAACATTGATATGTATAATTCATGTCATTGCAGCGGAGGACGAGTGTTTGCTGTCACAGGCAGCATCACACGCACACACACACACACCTGACAAAATACAGAAACACACATACACATGTATGATAGTATATTATGCGGCTAGACACAAAATTTGACGTGTTTTGCGGGCGAGCCAGCCCGGCTCGCCTACAAAACACGTCAAATTTGGCGAGTCGCATATGTAGTTATTGGTAACCTGACCACATTTTGTGGAGTGACCGATAAAAGGAAATATACATATGTCTAATTCATGTCATGGCAGCGGAAGACGAGTGTTTGCTGTCATAGACAAGGCAGCAACACACACACACACACAAACCTGACAAGAACACAGAAAACACACATATATATAATAGTATATTATGCGGCTAGCTCTGGCCCGGCTCGCCCGCAAAACACGTCAAATTTGGCGCGTCGCATATGTCGTTTTATGGGTAATCTGACCATATTTTGTGGAGGTGACCGATAAAAGGAAATAGACATATATGTATGATTCATGTTGTCGTAGCGGAAGACAAATGTTTTGCTGTAGCAGTAAGGCGGCAATACACACAAACCAAACACACCACAACACAACACCAAAACAAACACACAACACAAAACACACATACAAAAAGAAGGACACACAAGATTTATATCATTCACGTCGTGCTTGCGAAACACCAGCTTGCTGTAGTATGTGTATGTATGTATGTATATGTATGTATGTAGTATATAAATGTAGTGGCACAGCATCACACAGACCTGACAGAGATATACAAACATATATATATATATATGTAACAGGTATGGCAAGCAACCCCCCCCCCCCCCCCCCCCCACACACACACACCAAACACACACACACAAACGCCTAGTGCTTTAAATACACAAAGAATGCACACAGGAACAGTACATACATAGACACATACATAGATACATACAAACATACATACATATATACATAGACACATACATAGATACATGCATACATACATACATATATAGATACATACATAGATACATAGATACGTAAATACATAGATACGTACATAGATACATAGATACATACCTGTATGGCGCGTTCCCAGTCTCACATAGATACATAGATACATAGATACAATAGATACATATATCGATACATAGATACATAGATACATAGATACCTGTATGGCACGTTCCCAGTCTTCTGCTTTGCGAAAAAACGCTAAAGCGAGCTACATACATGCATACATACATGTATACATACATACATAAATACATACATATATACATACATGCATGCATACATACATGCATGTATGTCATACATGCATGCATACATAGATGCATGCATGCATGCATGCATGCATACCTACCTACCTACCTACCTATTACCTACATACATACATAGATATATACATACATTAGTTACATACATACATGCATACATACATACATACATACATACATACATACACACATACATACATACATAAATACATAAATACATACATACATACATACATACATGGGGCCAGCTGCATGCATGCATGCATACATACATACATACATACGTACGTAGGTACGTACATACATACATACATACATACATGCATGCATACACAGACACAAAGACACAACATACATACATACATACATAACATACATAACATACATACATACGTACATCACATCACATCACATCACATTACATACATACATACATACATACAACCATCCATCCATCCCATCCATACATACCTGTAGCATGTGTTCCTTTCGTTCTCGCTCCAGCTCTGAAGGGTATTTACCCAACTATGTATGTATGTATGTATGTATATGCTTTTTTCGTTCGCGCCCCCCCCCCCCCCCCCCCCCCCCCCCCCCCCCCCCCCCAGCTCCGAAGGAAACTTACCTAACTACGTATGTATATATGTATATATGTATGCATGCATGCATGTATGTGTGCATGTATGTATGTATGTATGCATGCATGTGTGTATGTATGTATGTATATGCTTTTTTCGTTCGCGCTCCAGCTCTGAAGGATACTTACCTAACTACGTATGTATGTATGTATGTATGTATGTATGCATGCATGTGTGTATGTATGTATGTATATGTTTTTTGCGGTCGCGCTCCAGGGTACTTGCCCAGCTACATATACATAGATAGATAGATAGATAGATAGATAGATACATACATAGATACATACATAGATACATACATAGATACATACATACATAGATACACACCTTCTGTAGCGGCTTATTGGACCAATCCAACAGCTGCGTGCACCCTAAAGTCACCTACATACATACATACATACAAATATATGCATGGGACGGGATACAAGAATCCAGTAGAGTTACGGGAAATCCACCACACATACCGGGGAAGTTTACGGAAAACCACCCGCCGCAAAATCCAGTAAATTTTGCGGAAAACCGCCCGCAAATCCCGTCTGATATGTCGACATTATGAAAATATGTAT
>WBZZ01006410.1:20000-22500 GCA_019918135.1 Paulinella micropora | reverse complement strand
GCCCAAGTGACACCTCAAGTGGCCTTGGTTCACTCCGTGGAGTAAGTGATGAGATCAACTGATAAGATATCGACTAATGTCAGAAAAAGGAGCTTCTGATTTCGTCAACCAAGGAAGTCTGGATAGATAGATAGATAGATAGATAGATAGATAGGTAGATAGATAGATAGATAGTAGATAGATAGATAGATAGATAGATAGATAAGATAGATAATATGTATGTTGGTATGTTAGCGGGAGGCCCCACCAACAGCTCTCGGACACCACGGGAATAGATAGATAGATAGATAGATAGATAGATAGATAGATAGCCTGATCAGATCATGACCAGGCTTCTCTACCTACATACCTATCTATCTATCTATCTCTATCTATCTATCTATCTACCTATCTATCTATCTATCTATCTATCTATCTATCTATCTATCTATCTATCTATCTATCGATCTATCTATCGATCTATCGTGGTTGGTGTGCGGCCGAAGGGCTGATTGTTCATGCTAGGGGGTAGTATAGGAGGCAATTGCGTTTAAGCTACGCCACGCCCAAAGATTGATCATTATCTATCTAATCTATCTATCTATCTATCTATCTATCTATCTATCTATCTATCTATCTGTCTGTCTGTCTGTCTGTCTGTCTGTCTATCTATCTATCTATCTATCTATCTATCTATCTATCTATCGCAAATGGTGGCGGGGGTGGAATGGATGCCTATTGTCTTCGGATATGCAGAGCTGATAGACCAAACATTTATCTATCTATCTATCTATCTATCTATCTATCTATCTATCTATCTATCTATCTATCTATCTATCTATCTATCCATCCATCTAGCAGCCTGTTAAATGCAAAATCATGTACCACGCGGCTAGTCACAAATTCCACGTGTTTGGCGGGCGAGCCGGGCCGGGCCGGCGAGCCCGCAAGACACGTCAATTTGGCGCGTCGCATATGCAAATTTCTTGGTAATCCGACCATATTTTGTGGAGGTGACCGATTAAATACATATATAAATACATAGAAGACTGAAACAGGGGGTCGAACAGTGAGGGCGCGATCGGCAGAGATTACATACATACATACATACATTACATACATACATACATTACATACATTACATACATACATACATACATACATACATACATACATACATACAGCCTGTTACAGATATACAAACATACATACCTACATGCATACATTACATACATTACATACATACATACATACATACATACATACATACATACATACATACATTACATACGTACATACATACATACATACATACATACATACACACCTGTATTTTCGGGGCAGTTTGTCGCCACCAGGCGCGCGCATCATATACATATATGCATACATACATACATACATTCATACATACATACACACCTGTATTTCCCGGGCAGTTGTCGCCACCAGGCGCGCGCGTCATCCACGAGTGCTAAGCGCATGTCACCTAGAATCAAGCGCGAAATTGTACACAAAACCCGGCATATTTCGGCTTTTGCGGTCATCAGTGAATACGCGACATCACAGACACACACACACACATTATGATGGTTCTCCTTCTCCTCCTCGCATCTTCCACGAGCGCTAAACGAATGTCGCCAACACACACACACACACATACACACACATATCCACAAACGAAGAAAGTGCAAAATTTTACGCAAAACCCGGTATATTGATCATCAGTGAATACACGACATCACACACACACACACGCACACAAAGTGCGAAATTGTACACAACACCCGGTATATTTGGCTTTTGCGGTCATCAGTGAATACAAGACATCACACACACACATACACATTGTTGTTATTCTCCTCCTCCTCCTCCTGCTACCGCTTCTTCTTCTTCTTCTTCTTCCTCTTCTTCTTCTTCTTCTTCTCCTCCTCCTCCTCCCCCTCCTTCTCTCCTTCTTCTTCTTCTTCTCCTCCTCCTCCTTTTCCTCTCCTTCATCTTCTTCTTCTTCTTCTTCTTCTCCTCCTCCTCTCCTTCATCTTCTTCTCTTCTTCTTCTTCTTCTTCTTCTCCTCCTCTCCTCCTCCTCCTCCTTCTTCTTCTTCTTCTCCTCCTCCTCCTCCCCCTCCTTCTCCTCTCCTTCATCTTCTTCCTGTCACTGTGATTTCCTTCTTGTACAACAACGCGTTGATCGTAGATTAGATTAGATTAGATTAGATTAGATCAGATTAGATTAGATTAGATTAGATAGACTAGATTAGATCAGATCAGATCAGATTAGATTAGATTAGATTAGATTAGATTAGATTGGATTAGATTAGATTAGATTGGATTGGATTGGATTAGATTAGATTAGATTAGATTAGATTAAATCAGATTAGATGATTAGATTAGATTAGATTAGATTAGATTAGAGTAGAGTAGAGTAGATTAGATTAGATTAGATTAGAGTAGATTAGATTAGATTAGATTGGATTAGATTAGATTAGATTAGGTTAGATTAGATTGGATTAGATTGGATCAGA